>LIEC01006573.1:0-21648 GCA_001925005.1 Drosera capensis
TCGTTTTCGCTTTATTGTCTTACAATTACTTGTGTGCGTTTGAGATCTCGATCAATATACCCCAACAACGAATTAGTTTATACGGTTTCTATTGCAGTTCACATATAAAACAATAAATAGTTCATAAATAAATAATATGTAGTTCACACATGATAGTATGTTGTTCTCAAAGCATTTTAAACACTTCATAATTAATAATAAACAGTTCACATGTCAAATATATTCAGTTCTTATATAAACGACATACAATTCCTATATAAAGAACATTCAGTTCATTTATAAGCAACATAATATTCACCTATTTGTAAAACTTTTTGGTTCCTAAGCCTATTTATTTTCTTTTTAGTTCATATTTGTTTTTATACGACTTCACATAAAGAGTTCACATATTCACCTAATGTAATTTATGTGCTAAAAGTCAGCCCACATATCCAGCTGAATCAGTTCGTTCGATGAGGTGAGACAGTTCACATATTTACATAATGCAGTTCACCAATATAAAAAAGACAGTTTATATTTTGCACTCTATAATTTATAGACAACAACGTCCAATACTAACATAAAAAATTGTTATTCTTATTTAAATCATCCAATTGTTATATATTTATGATCCTTACAATTCATCTAAGGATTTTATAGCATAATCTAATTTCGACATCCATGACTATATGCAGTTTATATTGATCTTATTTCAAATCATATAAATAACATTTTCGATTTACGCTTTAATAATGCATAATTCATATTGCTAATATTTCATGTGAAAATTTACAATGTTAGATTTAGTTACTTAAATGATATAATGTTTGATTAATATCAATTTTTATTTTATATCTAACTGTAACTGAGACATATCCACATCAATCAAATTCGAATAGTATTGATAAAAAGTGATTAAACCATTGTGAGGCATAAGTTTATCTTTTCATAAAGTAAACCAATTATGAACTTTGTTCTCTCATGATTGGATTTCTATAGAGCAATGTTATAATATCTTATAATGGCATTCAAGTTTGAACATTGAAATTTATCATTTGTTTAATTATATTTACACTTTTATTACCGCACCATCATTCAAATAGGAAAAAAAATAACAGTTCTATTGTTTCCGGAATATAAGTTCATATAGCCACAAAAAAACAGTTCACACATAAAAAAATATCGATTTACATAACATCATTTACACCAGCAGTTCAAGTTAGCAAAAACAATAGTTCATACACCAATGAACATAATTAATACTGTTTGCTTTTTAAGTACTAACGAAATAGTTCAAGATACATTCGTTTAATTACATTGCACTCGTACTGTCGTTCAAGATACGTTTGCAATCTTAATGTCGTACCATCATTCAAATAGAAAGAAAGAAAAACTAGTAGTTCAATTGTTTCAACAACAATTTACATATCTATAACAAACAATTCACGTAGCTAACAATGACATAACGTTAGATAAATGTTTATGGAAAAATCCACAATTTATATTGATGTTGTTTTGATTCATAATACGAAACTAATAGTTTTATATCCACATCATCACCAAACATTTCATAATGTAGAAAACCACATTTCTCCTTTTACATAGTATTTACAACTTACTTAGAGTCATTTTCTTTTCTTCGTTTCACGATGGTAAATCGATCAAACGTCTATCTCTTCTTTCTCTCATCGGTCACGGTCCTTTTCTTCACAAGTTGAACAATTGAGGCCGATCCTCCGGATTCAGATGGACAATTGATACCACAAACAAGTTCCATAGCTTTCAAATTATCTTCAAAACTCAAAACAAACAAGCATTATATCAATATAAAATCACATAATTTATGCATAATAAAGAAACAGTTCACAAGTACAAAAGAGTAGTTCACACAAAATTAACAAGCAATTCACAATTATAAAGAAATAGTTCACACAAAATAACAATACATCTCCTAAATCATATTGTTACAGTTCACAATGCGAAATGCTACACTTCGTAAAGTAAGAAAACACAATTAATAGAAAAACAGTTCACACAAAATAAAACTACCAATTCATGCATTGAGATGCTTAGTTCATAAAACAAAAATAATTTTCATATTTATGGCGAATCCACGGCATGATGCACTTTAAAAGAATGTTCACAATCTGGGGTCTTTTACAACGCAATTCTTGCTGAACACCAACACAACAAAATGCTGAACATTTATCATAAGAATTCCCAAAATCACGACTGTCCTGCAACTCTTGTATTATGTAACACCACCGCACCGCCGATCCTGTGATTGCGATCTTGCGTGCCTTGGTGGTGTGGAGGACGGTTGATTGTGGTGGTTTTTACATGGGTTTGGTAGCTTGATTTTGGTTTGATGGTTAGATGATTACGAGGATTAGGGTTGGGTTAGTTTAAGATGGTTTGGTTATGGTAAATTGGGGATAGAGTGGATATTTTAAGTGATTGGGTAACAATTTGTAAAACAAATCTAAATTGGGTATCTAAATATTTCATAAAAAAATTGGATACTAAAATGTGAGATGAAACTGTATCGAGGAGTTTAAAATAATTGCCTCTTTGTTGTATCGTTTCAGAATGCCTAATGGGTATAAGACATAGCCAGTTATTTTACATTCCCTCTATCCCGTGATACTTAACAATTTGATTCGACACGCGGATTTATGTGTGTTTAATTTTTATAAAATTTGATAAATAAAAAAGATTTTTTAAATAATAATGGGATTTATTAAAAAGTTGTGAGAGGTGATAGTAAAATTTATTTTAATAGATGATTATTTTATTATTTTTTAATAAAAAATATTACTAAATAGATTATATTATGTATATATTGAAATTATATTATTTATATATTAAGATGATTTAAATAAATAAATATATAATAATTTGAAAGGGGGAAAGTATTTAGGAAATGGTCCAACGGCCCCAAGGTGCAAGTAGAAGTATCCTTCAACAGACTGGTGCAAGCAACTGTAGAGAGAAAGTGACCACATATACATGATGCAGAATCTCTATGGGCATCATCGAAGTGCAGAGATGGTGGAGAACTCTGCAGGCTTTAAAAGTCTGGCAAAAATGTACAGTTTTTTCTGGGTTCTGATATCTGAACTGGCATCATCATCATCGTCTCCTTTACTTAAAGCCTGCAATGGGTACAGAAACAACCATCAGAGACCCCAATGTACTTTAGTAATCATGACTATAACAGTATCAATTGTGTTCTTAACGTTGATGTCATAGTATCATGCTGGAATAGGAATCATTCTGTTGGCTTTCCGTACTTTTGAGATTATGGGAATTTAAGTATTGATTCCGTTTTACATTCAAAGTTGAGAAGAACCCGTATAAGACATAAAGTTAATGTATATGTAACTCTTTAGCAAACCCCATGATGACTTAATCATGTCGTAGTCGTCGATCCATATGATGAGTAACGTAGTAAAGAATGCAAACAAGCCGAACGTACTGTTTAACCCAAGGTTGTTGCTATAGTGTCTAAGAGAGATCACATAGTAAGTAGAGCATACATATCATGGGGTGCATTATGTTCAATTATTTCCAATAATTCCAAGGCTTCTTCATAAGAATCTCAAGTACAGGGCCTGGAGTTTGGACCATATGGGAATGGTTGAGCCCGCCCACCACCTATTATTTGAAAAGTTGAAAGGGAATGAAGAGGTGGCGAGGGGCAACAAATGCTAAGCCAAGGTGCAAGGGAGCGTGGGTTCGCCGGGCTTTGCAGCCGGTGGTGCACTTTGTGGGTAAAGTTCGCGGTGACAGGGTGTCGCCGCTCTGATAGAAAGAAGCAGAACGATGATGAGGTTTCGTTGAGTACATACTTGCAAGGCACAGATAAAATCTGGGTAGCAGCACAGAGGAATACATGTTAAAGATTTCGATATTGCTCTTGGGTGTCACTATGTTCTGACTCACCAGAGGATTTGTTTTGGAAGTGAGGTAGATTGCCGATGACAATGACAATGAACAAACACCGAAACCGCTGGCAAACTATTCCATCGCGTCCTTTAACAATGGCTTCACTGATCATGGGGTTCATATAGCCAGGAAAGTTGATAACCAAGATAGGGAGATGCCAGTGCAAAGACAACCTGAATATCTATCGTGGTTCACCATGAAGATCTTTTTCTAAGAGGTCCCGATCTAGTATGTGATAATTAAGGTATCATCTTTTTCATAACTGCGTGATCAATAAGGAGAAGTAAGCAGTTAATGGAATCACGATCAATATTGCGAATGCGAAAAAGAGTGACAAGAACAGCCTCAAAATGGTAACCATCAACTTCTTGTGACTATCGGCGGTGACAATCCAAGAAAAACATACACTGGAAGACATACAAGCACAAGAACTAATTTTGCAAATCGAGCTACATATGAATACAAGTACGCGGTGACAGAAAGAATGGAACTAATCAGAAATACAAGAGACCATTGCCATGACGAGACCAATGCCATTTTTATGAGCCCTGGAAACAATATTCATCCAAGAGTAACCCATTATATCATTAACATGAGCATCTAACCAGCATCTTCAGCAATCACTGGAGGCTCGAGGGATCGAAACAGATGATACACCAGATGTCTTACCAAGGAGGGCTTTCTCTTCATCCGAGTCATTTACACTCTCCATAACCTTCGATACAGGCATTCCGACTACAGTAACAGACTGCTGATACAAAACACCTCCAACAATGGTGAGAAGAAGGCACACCAATCCGATCGGACTAGCATGCTTATCCCATATCAACACATTGATCACAACAGTCAGAAACTTGTTAACCACACCAGTGACCGTGAAAGCAGTAGCAGATATCGCCTTCCTGGCCGCAAACCCAAAGAAACTAATAAGCAACCCGAACACACACGACAATGCCACCCCAAAGAACGCGTCATACTCAAACAAACTCCCCTTATTCCCCCTCAGAGCATCAAAAACTTCAGCATACTCTCCCGTGGCGAGCCAAAACAAAGGCGCCATCATCAACGACAACAGATTATTATACAACACGAAACCCCAAGTATTCAACCCGAGATTTGTGACCATATGCTTGATATACACCATCTCCGTCGTGATCGTCACCATATACGCAATCGCCCAAGAATAAGCCTTGATCGTAAATCCCGAATCCGTCCCCACATACCCGATCGCTCCCCCTAATATAATCACCAACGACACGAAAGTTAACCTAGACGGGTACGGCTGCTTCCTAAACAAAGTATCCGCCAACGCAACCAGCAACGGAGTACACGATCTAAACACAATGAAAGTATCCACATTCGCGTGTCTCAACAAATTAGTATTCGTGAATATCGCAAGATAAAACACCAATGCCGCGGGTACAAACCTCTTCGCTGTATCCCAATTCCACGGATCGTGACTCAGAAACCCTAATTTCCCCAAACCCCAAACCCCAAATGCGGAACTCAAGTACTGCAACGCCGTCAACAGACCCGGGTAATCGAATTTCGTGATCGCGTACTTGTTGATCACTGCCAACAAGCTAGAACACAGCGCGTAACCTATCACTAGACTACTCGTAGCGTAGTATGGCTTCGACCCATCAAGTTTTGGGGGCATCATTGTAAAAATCGCGATGTGGGTATTGTTAAAAATGGGGCTTTGGGATTGCCCAGATGAGATTTGGGGTTGATTGTGATGAAAGGTATCCTGATTGAAGGGAGTGGTCAGCGATTTAGGGGTTTCGGGGTGAGAATTGCGGGAAATTGGGGAAATGGGGTTTTATATTTTGAGGTGCAATGAGAGATTTGTTGTGTGATCGGAGATCGGAGAGAGATTTGACGGCAGCAATGGTGGAGGATTGGTGGTAGGATAAGAATGGTGAGGATGGGATGGTGGTGGAGTGTCGTTTTCAGGGTAGTGTGGAGGAAAACGACGTCGTATACCACCGACAAGATATTCATAGCATGAATTTATTTTTCCATATGGGCACCACCTAGCTAGCTACAAATTTAGGACCTTTGTCTTGGCCCGATAATAAAGCGCATTGCTAAAGAGTACCAGTTATTGACATTGTTCCCTAATTAGATATGTTTGGCATCATCTTGAATAATCATGCCATGCATCTAATTAGTAATAATTGTAACTCATTTTCCTAGCTAATTAATTATGTTTTTCATTTTTTATCTTAAAAATAATAATCCCTATGTCCCATCATAAAAATTACAGTCATTTCATACACGAAAATTTATATATATATTGAATTTTATATAAATGATTTTTTTTTAATTTTGTGAAAAAAAATTAAGAAAAAAACAATGAAATGAATAAATACAATATCACTACGATCAAAAATTTGAAATCATCATAAAATCATCTCAATAATCCATTTTAAAAAATGAAGTTAATCAAATATCTAATTGATCGCAAAATCTTGTGAAATAACGACCATTCAGTCGCTAACGTTTGTGATGCCTAGATTCAGACACGTCCCCCTTTCTTCAGTCTCTCTTCATTTCCTCTCTTCTCACACAAACACCCGCCGAACCACCGGCGACGACCAAACACCATCTCGCCGTCGACCCTTCGGCGACCACACTTTAACCACCAACGATCTCCATCCTTCGCCACCGACCACCTCCACACCATTCTCCCTCATTTTCGGGCGGCCACCACTCTCCAATCACCTCAATTCCCCTCGGCCGGCCACCACTCTGACGACGGTCGGCGACGTCAGGTGAGCACCGGCGAGCCACCCGGCACCCACCCTGCAACCACCCCGCCCCCTCCTAATTTTCTCAAAATTGTTGCAATGTATAATTTTTAAATCCTAATCTCTGATTGATTTGATATGAATTTGGGTCGATTATGTCTGTTTTGATGAGCTTGGTTGGTTTGGGGCATATGCGTGATGGTTGATTTGGTTTTGATTTGATGAATTGGTTGTGATTTTGGAAATGGTTTGGACGATAGTTTGATCATGATTTAGGCAATGGAGTTACATGATGGCTCTATGTATGATTGTTATCGAAATATTTTTTTTGTGAATTAAGGTTTTATTTTAATTGAACAAAAATATTGATGGCTAATTTGTTGGTTTTATTTGTAGGAAATTTATTTTTGGACTCAAAACTAATATAAAAGCTGGATTATTAATGAGTTAAGTTTGTTTATGTAGAGGAGACACGGTTTTGTTTAACAACTTAAGTTATGTTGATTTTGTTAATGTTTGTGTGAACAGAGTGATGCACTCAAATTTATCATTGGCGTATGATAGATTTTGGATGTATGAACGACTAATCGACGGATTTTTTTATTGAGAAGTTTACTCGAAATATCGATAAGTTTATAAACTTTGTATTTCAACATCAATTGTTCAACATCAATGTAGGAAGTGTTGTAATAAGGACTATCAATGGATTGATATAGTCAAGGTGCATTTGTACATTCGGTTTGCTTTTTTTTTTTTTTCCGAATACTAGACATGAAATTTTCATGATGAGGTTGAAGAGCGTGAATCATTGAGAATGATGGTAGAACATGATGACGGATGGTTTTGGAACTGTTAATTTTGAGAGCATGATATGGAACATGAATGATGTGGAGGGCAATCTCTACAAATGATTTGTAGAGAGTTCTTTGACATGTTGAATGCAATGCGGGAGTTGTTGTATCTTAATTCCAAACACTTTTGACGACCAAGGTTTTAGCGATCGAAATTTGATCACTAAATTTGATCGAAATTTAATGATTGAAATTGTTGATTAACGATAGAAAATTTCGGTCACTAAAAAGATTTTTTTTTATAATGTATAGAATAAAAATAATGGTGTTTTTATAATTTGATAAAGAAAAGTTTTCAAATATAAAAATACTCTTGTAGTTGTTGTGGGACGTTCCAATTTGAAAAATATTGCATCTTTAGAGTAATATGTTTTTCACTTAAATTAGGATTGCTTTAATTTGACGTTCCAAGAACTAGTTTATAGACTTCGTACTATTCAACATTCAAATGAATATAACAAAATAAAACTTAAATGTTCATGGCAAAATGATGGCTCAAGATTTGTATTAATTGGTCTTCAAGGTAACAATGAGAAATATATAGGGGTGGGTGTGTACATATCTTGACGGACCGTTTGTCAATCAATAAAAGAAAGTTTAGATTAAAGCATATAAATAAAAGTTCAAGATTAAGACATACATAGTTTTTGATACCTATATTGATTGATCACTAGACATATAGTAGTGTGCCAAAACACACAATTCTTGAGTTCTTTTTTTAAATCTCCTATTGCTAGGAACATCAAGCATTGCAGACGCCTTTTTTTACCCATCGAAGCCGACGGACTCAAATGCCAATTGACCACTCATTAGAGTTTGAACCCTGTAGTTTTGTAATGGAGGTGAGCCGCTGAGCACTTGGGATGAGGAAGACCCCTTTGCATATGCCTTTTTGGATCATAATGTCCGGGGATGAACTATGCGTAAGCCATTAATCATACCAAAAAAAAACTTGTTCTTTACAAGAAACTCAAATTTATATCAGAATGAATTCATTAACAAGGCAAGCGGCAAACAAGAGCAATAACAAACTCTTGTAACTGGAAGATGGCTAGCTAGAGCTAGTAATTGCACGTTATAATATTAATAAGATAAAGATGCAAAATTGCATTTTCAATAGACCGTGAAGTTTAATAAGCTCATGATGTAGGCAATACTATATGATACTTGTAGTCAAGGTTATGCAGCCGGTGCATAATCATAATCCCTATCATCGTCGTCGTCGTCGTCGTCGTCATCACCATCCCCTTCCCTGCACACGAACACATTGAATCGATATCCAAGTGAAACATTGTCGTTGTCATCTCCATGCTTCCTCAACGACAACCTGGATAGTACCTTGATCACCATGATAAGCCTATGTGTGACAATGACGATATAAGATTATAAATCTATGTATGTTTATATCAGTAGCTGATATCACCATTGAAATGCTGAGAGCCTAGCTATATAGAGGAACAAAGTGCATATGTGCATGGGCATGACACAAGTCTCCACGTGAAAAATGTTAGTCAAGCTCACAGAGGAAGGGAGCCGCCAGGTGCCCGGTCTGATGTGGCGCAATGTCGGCCAGCCACATAGGAATCTTGGTGCCATGTCCGCACACACAGTGGTCTCATTCAGATTTTTCTTTGGCTGCAATGTTGGATTTGCATGCTGCTATGATTTGGTGGATTCTAAACTTTGAAATGGGATGCCATTGCATGATTGAAAAATTAGTGTTTGGCCACTTTAAACTATAGTCCAAGACAAAATGATGATGAGGTTGTGTTGAGATCACATGCATCTAGGATGATTTTTACTCAAAAACTTTGAGGTTTCGTAACATTAGTAGATCGATATGATATGAAAAGATATGACCTGAAATCATATCTTTAGATGATATCAGAAAGGATATGACCTGAAATCATATCTTTAACTTCTGTTGGTGGGGTTAAAAATACATCAAGATTATTTAAAAAAATGTGCACAAAATTATTTCTTAATATACTCAAGAGTTGTGAAATCCTTGATCATGATTAGGAAAAAAACGATATTTCACTGAATCAATCCCTTTTTATGTCAAGATAATATTGCATAAATATTATCTCTGTCAACCCATGGGCTGTTGTTAAATGGTAAAAACAAAAGCAACCTAATTGGGTTTTTTGCCCAAACCCACAAAACATCATTGGGCTTTCCCACATCAGCCCACACATCTCCTCATCTCATGGTCCATATCAACTGTGACTGACATTTCGTTTCGTCAACATTGAGTTAATGTTAGTCATTATTAAATTATCAATAGATTTTATTTTTAAAATTTATTTATCAAAAAATTATCCTTTACTTATTAATTACATAGTTTATATAAAAAAAATATTTCACAATCAACCTACCCTTACATGTTTGGACAATCGGGCTCTTGTATATACATGAATCTTGGATTTCATTCTTTTAAGCTAGCAAAACGTTTCATCAAATACCTATTGGTATGCTCTTGTATAGCATACATCTTTGTCAATTTGAGTGAAAAATCACTCTATTGGTGAAACTTGTTGGGTTATAAATTATTCTAACAAATGTGATCAGAAAACTATGTACTACATACAAGCAAAACTCTGCTGTGAAAAGAAATGATGGATCTTGTTTTGAGATGAAGCAGTTGCTTGGGCACTGCGTCTCTTTCCTTTCCTTTTCGTGGGTTTGCTGAAGCAGTTAAATTAGCTAGCAAAAAGTTGTCACTGCGGTTGGTTTTTGACATAGATTTCAGAATCATTTAAGCTGTGCGCTTCTGTCGATCGCTATTTTTTTTAATACCCCTGAGCATCGAGCGAGTAATTTAGAGCACGGCATGCTAACGCTGGAGGTCCTACACCACTCTTACAAACTGAGACCGACTGTTGTGACTAGTTTACATGGACCCCGTAAATCAGACAATCACAATATTTCTGCCGTCAGCACTACCAAATAACTTCTACATGTGTATTACATAAACCGAGCTGGTCGATTATGCTTGGTCGACTACATTTTCATACACTTCATTACTTCTTGGCTTCTTGCAAGAGGATCAAGCTCCTTGTAGACTTATAGTCCAAGAATAACTCCCATGCACCAAGCTGGAAGCCATCTTTGGTTGACCAAGCTCAATTGAAGTTCTCCACTTGGTAGTCGAATTAGCACGTGACACAGGGGTTGATAGTTCAAGGGACTACAATTCCGTGTTTTTTTATCATGAGAAAATTCATGCCAATTTGTATAAGGATGTTGATATCAGCTTCCAGATTTTTTGTCGTGTATCTGAGTTTGGATTAGCTTTGCTTGCTTTGATCACATGTGGATAATGTGGTCTAGCGCCCACCTTTGTAGATCATTCCTTGTGGCTTGTTAGATGTTGATGGTTTTTCTTTTGTTTTTTAATCAAAGAAGGAAGCAAAAGTAGTGATAATACAAGAGATATATAAATAAGACTCATCATGCCATAAATGATAAGAACTTGCGTGGCACCATCTGATAAATCATTCCAGGAGAAATAAGGGAGCTTGTAGTTGCAGTTGATATTTTGCACGGCTTTGGTAATGGCAACCACGAAATTCTCCAGTGTTGTTTCTGTTGTGGGTTTGACGCCCCAGCAGTGCCCTAAAGCCGTGAAACTCGCCGGAACACCTGTTTTCGTTCCCAGAGATTCTCCATGCAGGGCGTTGGCTATTGCAGGTCGTCGAAGTTCGGAATTTGCAACTTGGCTGAGCGTGGAGGAGCATAGCCGAACTGAATCGACATTCAAAATGGAAAGTCTTGTGGCTTTCCTGTATGAGGACATTCCACGTGTCTTTAGTGATAGGGGACTCGATCATACGGTGTACGATGATCAGGTCAAGTTCCGGGATCCGATCACCAAATATGATTGTCTAAGTGGGTACTTGTTCAACATTGCCTTTTTGAAAAATCTATTCAATCCTGATCTTCAGCTTCACTGGGTTAAACAGGTAAACTTTCCTGAAAATGTGTAATTAAGTGCTTCTGCTTATCAAGAAAATACATTATTCTCTTACATTGAATTTATTGCTCCAGACAGGACCATGCGAGATAACTGCACGATGGGCTATGGTAGCACAATATGCTCTTCTTCCTTGGAAGCCGGAATTGATCATAACCGGCACGTCGGTTATGGAAGTAAATCGAGTGACCCGAAAGATCTTCAACCATGTGGTAAGATCAGAAGTGAGAATTTCCTTGAAGATAAAGTTTTCAACATGGTGTTAGAACCAATATGATAATGAATTAGAATCAAGCCATCCCCACATATTTAGTGCTCGGCTTGGGATGAGCCGGTGCCTTGTCTACCTTTCAAGATCACGAGTGAGAGTGTTAGGATGAAACCGATTATATTATTCAACAGAGACGTGACTTCTTGGTTGTATACTGTGTAGGACTATTGGGATTCCATTCAGTGCAATGAGTACTTTTCCGTCGAAGGTATGCTGGACATTATTAAACAGGCAAGATCCGTCTCAACCAGCATAGAGTTGTGCCTGTTATTTACTTTATTTGCTATCAAGTATCAACTAGATGATTTCTTGGCGATGCAGCTGATAACCATCACTACTCCTGATATGAAAACACCGGAATACCAGATACTGAAAAGAGCAGCTGATTATGAGGTTCTTACAAGATACTTCTGAAGCTCGATTTATTTTGATTTTGAATAGATCTGTGTTCAAATGCATGATTTTTTTTGTGTAACCTTAACCTTTGCATGATCTGTATGAAGAAAAAGAACTAAAATGCCCATTTGCACATAATTGCAGGTCAGGAAATATTCACCATGTGTCGCTGCAGATGCAGAGGAGTACAAGCCATCTGGTTCAGCTGGCTGTAGCACTATTACTTGGTGAGTTTTTCTTACTTCTTAATACTCCATCCGTCTCATATTAATTTCAACATATATGTACTTTGTATTATTTTATACGGATGAATATAAATCTCGTTTTCATATCAAATCATGTTTGATTGTCCCGCAACATGTATTAGGTTGAAATATATAACTTACACAACAATTGATGTTTTACGATAAATTTACAAAAAAATTATGTTTAATCGTCGTTATAATTGTGTCAAACTTTATATCCACACGCGTATAAGTGAAAACGTTTCAATAATTTTGGAACGGAGAGAGTAGTTAATTTCCTCGAGATTCAGGTTCCTTCAAGATCTGAAAGCAAGCTTTTGCCCCTGTCACGTCTAGGTACACAGTCGGGGAGAATACTGCAATGCAGGAAATACCAATGACGAAAGTGAAAGGAGGCTTTGCCGCAGTTCTGAAGTTCAGTGGAAAATCAACGGATGATATTGTCGACGAGAAAGAGAAGGAACTGCGTGCTAGTCTACTGAGGGACGGTCTTGTACCACAAAAGGGTTGTTTACTTACTCGCTACAGTAATTCTGCCCTGCAATGGGATTTTATCAAGGTATGTTCTTTTTGTAGGTTGGCCATCTTATCGCTTTCTATGATAGGATGTAATCATCACGTGATGCTAAAATAGACTCTGATCGATAGTCATGTTATCATTTGAGATAGCCTTAGGATCTTTTCCGTGTTGCTGTGCATGTCGATTCATGACACTTTCTTAATGATGTTAATCTGCCGTCTAGTGCTGTGCCTATGATTGACAACAGTCATTTGGTTCTCACTTGGTGCTTACTATTGTGTTTGTGTTATTCCATTTTTTATGCTTTTGGCCGGAATGAAGAGGAACCAGGTGCAAATATGGCTCGAAGAATTCAGCATGGATTTATAGTTTGTGTTGAGCTAGCTAATGAAGGATGGTTTCGCCTTCCAAGCAAGAGCAATCCAGAAGCTGAAGATTGACAGAAGAATGGAGAACAGTTAAACTGTACAAATCTATTCATTATCCTGCAAAGGTTTACACATATAATCTGGCTATTGCTATGTATATTCTTTACATAAATATTCTTTACACGCTAATGTGATCCCGATATTGATTCGAATAAAACTGTTATCATATCTCCTCTATGCTTCTCGGCCCCGAGGTTCATGCCATTGTCCTGGTTGCTCTACTCCGGTCCCCTTTGGTTCTGCATCACCAGCACCAAGAAACCCACATACATCAAACCTTCGTTCCCAATTTCTGGACCATCAGTATTGCAACTATTCCCTAGGCACGCAGCAGTTTCGGACAAGTCATAAACACCAGAGTACTCCCACTGAACACGACTTTGAGATGTGCAGGCGTTTCTTTCAAGAAACTCTAAAGATGCAATATATCAGATTGTCCTTGAAACAAGCTATTGGTGCTGAGATTTTCTTGAGCATGTTCTCTTGCAAAAAATGGTTTGATCAGCCAACTTGAAGGTTAGAATCATCATGGGAAGAAGTCGTGGGGGAGTATTGAAATATAAGTCAGCTACAGATCGTAAAACGTAGTAGCAGCATCTATAAAAAAGGCTACTACACGGAAAAAAGAAAAAGAAAAAGAAAAAGAGATCATCATGATATGCAACCCCTCAATCTTCTGAGCTGTTTCTGCATCGGGTTTTGTGTCAGCACTGATTCCGGCCGTATGAGCAGCTCCATTGTCCAGTGCTGAAGGTACGGTCTGCCAAATTCTGATTGTACCATCCTCGGATCCAGAGGCATAAGACTCGCCTCCTGGGGAGAAACGTATGCAGTGGACAGGACCATGATGACCCTTGTTGCATGCTGCAGGCACAAGGAGATAAGAGGTTAATGAACATCATGTTTTGATCATTGTAAGAGATTAACAAACACATGTGTTTTTTTTTTTTGGAACCGTGCAGTGAGCACAAAGCGAACTAGTCTTTCGCCTTTTACTAAAAACAAACACATGTTTTCCTGAGCAAACTATACTTGATGATTTACCTATCTCTTCACCAGTATGGAAGTCAAATACATGAACCCACATGTCCTCCCCTCCAGAAATGAACTTGTCCCCGTACTTCGGTTCCAATGAGGCAGACTCAACGATACATGGCATTTCATAGCTCTTCACACGGCTGAAGCTGAAAAGTATGAACCTATCTTTCATGATACATACATAATGCAGCTAGACCAAGAACATCGAACCATAGTTTGCAGGTCAAACATACTTGTTAGCATCCCAAAACTTGAGCTGGAGCCATCTGCTGTGGTGATGTAACGACCATCTCGGCTAACTTCTGCACTAGTCACTGATGAGTTGGTCTCTAATGTTTGGACTGTCTTCCCACTTCTTACATCCCATAGTCTGCAATAAAATTGATAATCAGGTTAATTAACAAAGGTTGCTTAATAACTAGTGAAGAAATAGCAACCTCCCATGATAACATCCAAGTTCAGCGTTATATAACAGGCAGGCTCCAAACATTTAAACTGAGTTTCAAATATTAGATAGTTGTTCCTGGGGTGCTCACCTTACACCTCCCATGTCAGTACATGTACCCAATATTGTCTGATCACTATGCAGCCATGTAACCGTCCGCACTGAGCCAGGAGATTTATCTACTTCTCTAGGCGGGGCATCAGGGCGATTCAAATCATAAATGCGAAGAACTTTCTCTAAGCCCCCAGTCAAAAGCAGATGTGTATCCTGCACCCACCCAAGTTTATAAACGATTTTCACATTCATACAACATTAGCCAAAAAAAAAACAAAAACAATACGTGATAACTTCCCACAGCAGACAGACACACGTCTCAGAAGGCTCCATTTTACTTGATGATTAGCATCAGTCCACACGACTATCTTTTTCACCAATGCTAGAACAATGGATCAAAATTTCTAACACGGGGAAATATACAGAACAATCAGGTGTGAACCCCACTTCAATATAAGGACAAATGCATTGAGAAGAACATTTCATGAGGTCAGTTATGTGGATAAGAAATGACATTAGCATCAGATTAGTGAAATGTAAAATACAAGGAGAGGATTTCTCTCCACAAGAGATAAGTTAACAATATATGAGATATATCAAAAGCAACTAGGTTTATTATTACAAATTACTTCAAACATCAAATTGAATTCTGAGATTATTTGTATGCAAGCGTACCTCTGAGAAGGCACAGGTTCTAACTATGTGCTTGTGCTCAAAAGAGTGAAGCTCATCCCCCGTTATTGCATCCCATACTTTCCTGTAAGTGCAGCAAACCTATGCAGATCAGATAAGTTGAGCTTGCAAAGAAACTGTCAAGCCTAAACAGTTTGAAGAATTAATTGAACTACATGCAACAGGATAGTGAGAATCCTATGCAGCCAAATTTCACGATATGATGAGAAAAAAAGTGTGTAAAAATCATGAACATACGCAGAGAAGTCTGCCGAGCCTGTTGCAGCACGCAAAGCATTGGTATCCAGGCAGCAACTCCATACAGCACCTTTGTGTCCTTCAAATGTCCCAATCCAGTCCCCAGTTTCTCCATTTCTAAGCATCGGAGTAGAATCTGAATGCCAGAAGAAGCTTTAAATAGTTAACAAAAATTAGGTAATAGCAACACTGTAGAGGTGATTGCAAGTTACTAATTGCAAACACTAGACGACTTCATATTGTTTTAGCAAGTCTTTTGACCAATTATTTTGAAAACAGTAACAACAATATATAATTTACTCAGAAGTGCATATGACTACTATCTATATGAATAAGTAATGGTACACCAAAAATTGAAATGCTAAGCTATTGTTAAGAATGCCAAGCTGATCTCATACCATGACCCAACCTAACAAGAGACATGGGTGCTTAAACGAGCACTCAAAATCATTTATATAAAAAAAAGTAATGCACAAAATTCGTTGTGTACAGGAAAACAATTGCAGTAATAATGTTTGTAATCAAATTTGTCAGAGAGGTCTAAAGTAGCTTGAGGTGTCAAGGTCTTGCCTAGCACTTATATGAGTAACTTAAGGTAAATTCCCACCAAAGTCTGTGAAGCACCAAGGCCGAAATGAAATGCCTGCCCCCATTGCACAACACTATCTAGGGTATTAGCAAGCAATTAACAAAACTTATTGTGATTCAGCACAACAAAGAACTCTAACTAACTATAGAAACCATCCATGGACACAAGAGATACAAGAGAAGACACAAAATGAAAAACAAATGAAAAGTTAAAAGGACAATGTTGTAACTACATTAATCAATGGCAGTATACATCGATGGTGGAATAATCTAAACCAAGAATTCTAACTTAAAAAAATACTTGCCACCCGTATGAGAAAGAATTCCCCTAATGAAATCAGACATTAGAAACACCGAACTATGTAATTTTCTCCTCCGAACTCGATTAAAAAACAAACTACATTACTTATACAATCAAGTACGGATTAAGAACCGTGTCGAGAGCTAAATAACATTACCAACCACAACAAACAATCATAATATGCGTCATTGAATATAAAAATCCGAACAAAGAATACAAGAAGTTAGAATGGGATCATACCCTTGCTAGCACTGATAAGAAAGAACCCATCAGGGGTAACAGGAGAATAGACCAGATCAACAACCGGCCTCGAATGACCGTGACACACAAGCGGCGTAGCCACCTTCTTTCTATCCATATCTCCCTCCACTACGACAAAATCAAAATCCCCAAATCACCGACACCCAATTCACAAAACACTTCCCTAAAATATACCCAGAAACCAAAATCTCTTTTTTCTCCCTTTCTAGTATCTAATTCGTACAAAACTACAAGACCCAATAACCAAAAACGACTAAAACTGATATGAATGATCAAAATTGTGATGGGGATTGTACAAAATTGGAGGATTTGGTGGTAGAATTGAAATGAGTGGGAAACAAAATCGTTGCTTTGAGATTGGAAACTGGAAAGACAAGAATTGATTGATATGATGAAAAGGGTTTGTGAGATTTGTTGATTTGGGGAAAATCAAGATTTGGGAATTTGATGACGACGGATCACTCCACCGTGTATTCAGAGGCAAGCGGAGCTCTCTTGAGATCTCGCGAGACACCTCAGGGCCATGCTCAAGAGATCGCATCCAGCGCAATGTTTCCATTTTATTAGCGACAATTTAGACCTTGTTTGTGAGCAGGACTGCAAATCAATCAAACCAATATTACCGGTCTATTTCACGATAAAAATTCAATTTAATTATCGTTTATTAAGTTTATGATAGATCAATGATATGAAAATGTCACATAGATTCTTTTCCTTCGAGTTGGGATCTGTACATAGAATTTTGTGAGTTAGTAAAAAAAAAAAAAAAAAAATAACATTATCATTTTCAATGTTATATTTTGACACAATATTTAACAAAACACTAAATTTGTCATAATATAACTTGTTCATTGAAATATAATATTTTTGAAACATTATTATAATTTATCCATATGCCTATTGGATTGGACTTACTCTGATAAATTTGAAAACCAATGTTATATTTTAGTAAAAATAAATAGCTACCTATTGAACTTTTTCTAACAACTAATGATATAGTTGCTCTTATTTTAAGAAATGGACAATTATGCCAAAAATATTATTTCTTTATTTCATCTATATCTATAAATTGTTCAATTTTTGACAAGTTAGATAACATAATTAAAAAAGATATTTATCAAAAATAGGTTTTTTTTAAAAAAAACCGACAATGGACTTTCAAACTAAACCATATTCTAAAAAGCCTTGGTCATATCCTTTAAAAAAAATTACTGCAAACTATGACTCTTCGAGTGAATTTCACTTCATATTTTGATATTCAAAAAATTTCAACTTATATTTAAGTATCCAAATAAAGAAATGTGTTAGTTTAGATATCCATAATTAAATAAATCAAATATACAAACCCCAACCTATTTCCCTCCATCCTCAATCTCTCGGTTATTATACAAACCAATCTCTTTCACCTTCATTATTGCACCCATTATTCATCTCCACAAAACCTCAAATCGTCACTAAATTTGAGACCATTTTGGATGCCGTGGTCGATGATAGAAATTGGGTGATGCGATAAGCGTAATTTTGTTTTGTTTATTTTTATAGCTTAATAGCATTGCATGCGATTGTGGTCAATTGTATTTTTATCACTTTTTCAAATGTGTTTTCGGTGTTGTCTCTTGGTTTTGTTGTTGCTTTTGATCGAGAGGGATAAATTGGGGACGAGGTTAATATGTCGTAGTTCTTTTGAGTCACAATATATTTTTTAAAAAATTATCATTTTCATTAATGTTAGATGTATTTTACATCATCGACCACCTACAGTGCAATATCTACAACTCTGAGATGGAAAAGAATACAGCTCTAAGATGCATTTTTCATTTGTTACAGTTCATAAGTTTTTGTGTTACATGTCACAATTTTTTTTTATTTCAATCCAAAATCGTTTTTGTTTGCAATTCACAGTTCAGTTTCTTACAGTTCATAAATCCTTTTGTTGTGCTTTATAGCTTCTATTGAGACAGTTTACTATGTTATTTTTTTTGTAGTTTGCAGTCTCTATTGTTATAGATCACCATTGATTATCTTTTCAGTTCGTATCATTTGAGATTCAGTTACACCTTGAATATAGTTCATATTTTTCTTTGTTACAGTTCAAATGTTCTTGTGTTATACGTCATAATCTATTTTTGGTTTCAATCCAAAATGATTTTTGTTTGCAGTTCACGGTTTATTTTTTTTATAGTTCACAAATCCTTTTAGTTACAGTTCATTGTTTTTTTAAAAAAAACATTTCATTAAGTCGTTTATTTGTAATTCACAGTCTCTATTCTTACAGTTCACGCTTGATTTTTTTCACAATTCGTATCATTTAAGATTCAGTTCAGTTAAACACAAGTCGAATTTCAATATTTCTTATTTTATTATTTTTTGTCTGTAGTATAATGGAATTGTCAAATGGACCACAACTATTAGATGTGAAACTAGTATCTCTATGTTCGTTTGAAAAGAACTGTTATTTGATCAATGTAAGGAAGTTCATATCGCTGGTGGAGATATACGAGCAATTGATGGAGAAGTGTCCTCAAATAATTCCAATAAATGTGGTGTTACGTTATTTTGCGCCATAAATTAGTTGTCACGTAACGTTGTCCATTGATAACGTTTGCCCTCAAATATCTCGCACACCCAAGCCTACATGCGAATTAATGTTATCAACAATACAATGAATGTCAACCAAGATTACAGTGCATATCTAACATAATTATAATGCATATATAACTCAGTAACAGTGTAAACTCAATGTTATCAACTATACAGTGCATGTCAAATAAGAAGACAATGTATATCTAATATTATGATAGTGTATATCTAACATGATTGCAATGCACATATAACTCAATTACAGTCTCTCATTTATATTATCAATTATACAGTGTATACTGAACAAGATTACAGTTCATGTCAAACAAGATTATAATACATGCCAAACAAGGTTACAGTGCATATAAACTCAATCACAGTGTAAAATAAAAGTTTAAAAGGAGAGAAAATTAAGATTTCATACCAAAAATGCATACGTACATCTCTCGAAGTAAGGAGTTAACGATGATTTCTCTTGATCATCCTTTTTTTCCTTCCCCTTTTCTGTCGTCATTTCGCGCTTGAATGATTTATACTTGATGATTTATACTTAGTGTATATCTAACATGATTGCAATGCACATATAACTCAATTACAGTCTCTCATTTATGTTATCAATTATACAGTGTATACTGAACAAGATTACAGTTCATGTCAAACAAGATTATAATGCATGCCAAACAAGGTTACAGTGCATATAAACTCAATTACAGTGTAAAATAAAAGTTTAAAAGGAGAGAAAATTAAGATTTCATACCAAAAATGCATACGTACATCTCTCGAAGTAAGGAGTTAACGATGATTTCTCTTGATCATCCTTTTTTTCCTTCCCCTTTTCTGTCGTCATTTCGCGCTTGAATGATTTATACTTGATGATATCGTCTACAACTGACTTGTAAATAGCCACTCCCCAATCATATGGGAGATTATCAACATATGAGAAACAAAAATAGGGGGTTTAGAAGGTTGTCCTCGGGAATAAAATACAGTTAGAAAGAAACATTACAAAGACTCAAACAAAATCCCCCACTGTACGCTTATCCTTCCCTAGAGCCAATTCTAATAGTTTCTCAAAAATAAGGGCCCTTGTTGCATTTTTTCCATTCCCATTGAATAACCTCTTCAGAGTTGAGATTTTCAATCTCGATTGTCAATTCACATTTAAACCAATCGATCTCAAAACCATAACAAATGAAATTTGTTCTTTTGTAAGTGAAACTATATTTTGTTCAACCCCAACCCTGAGTCCTAACAGTTGGACACTAAATGAGTCCACAATCTCCTTCAACCGGGCTATGTTAATGTGGCGAGGAAGAGTGTTTATAAATCGATGAAAAGGAGTGGTTCTGAGCTTAGCCATTAATACGGATGAAACAACACTCTTCAACGTTTGTATCTTGTCACTAAAATAGGAAAGAGAGCACCTTGTTTGTAAAATTGTCACTTTCTTTTTTCCCTTGATCTGGTTTCTCTTTGCCGATGTCCTCCTCTGTGAGGTACAAATCAAAAACAGTGCATAATCCAATAAAATACAGTGCATGTCATTGAAGAATTGATGAATCAAACATATCATTAAAGAATTGATGAATCAAGTTTTACAATTTGAGTCTCATAAATCTGATTATAATTTGAGTCATATTCGACTTCTTTGAAGACCCACTTTTTCACACGTTTTCTGATCGATTCATGATTGGTCGATGCAATTCTCTTTTTAGGAATCACTGTTGATGAGAAATAGTTGAGAGAGTTCGTTCAGGGACGATGTTTGATGTTAGAGAGTTAGACGGGGACAGTTTAAGGGTCAAAGATGGTTGAGGAAGAAGATGGAATGGTTGTAGGTTGTGGATGGTTGAGGAGAAAGACGTGACACATAGAGGGATAGACAGTTTAGAGGCTATGACGGGACAGTTCGTGGAGGGGAGTGAAAGAATTAGGGTTTTGTCAGAGTGGATATTTTTTGGAGAGAAATTGATTGGGTTAAGTTGTAGACGTGATTTGGTTAGGTTACGAAATATGTATCAAATTATATGTGATTTTCATTTAGGATATCCATATATATGTTAGAAGATTTTGGATACTATTAT
>LIEC01006574.1:0-10476 GCA_001925005.1 Drosera capensis
TCATGAATTCATAATTCAGTTGTGAATTTTTCATCAAAAGGAATGAAGGATTACTTCCGGAAACTTGATTTCGAGATGCTATGATTGCATCTGTATTATTCCTTCCGTGTGTGCTCACTGACTCGGTCGCTGCTAAAAGTTGTGTTAGTTTTAGTTGTATGACTAATGACTTGGTCATTGCCGTTAGCCTTTAGGCTCTTGACTCCTTTTTTTCATAGACGCCGTCGGTGCGTGAACCATTGAATTATTTTTCATTAGCTTCAGTCAAAATGTCGTAACAAAGATTCTTTTGCGTTTGTTTGCAGGCCATTGAGAGGAAGAAGCAGCAGCAGTAGCAGTAGCGGTGGATCCCCTCTGCGGAAGCCTTAGAGATACCCCCTGGTCTTGAAGCGACTGTTAATGCACCTCATTTTTGTTACCATGAGAATTGGTCGGAGACGGAGCTGCTTTTGTCGCTTAACGACTGATGTAACTTCTCATATTTGAAGTCGGTGTATTATGAGATAATGAGATCTATTCATGATGCAATCTGATGCAGCATCTTGAATCATGCTATTTCTTTGTGATGCATGATACTTGGAAGGAACCCGTTTCTTGACTACATTAGTTTTCAAGACATGAAAATGCATCGACCTCTTCTTTGAACAACGTTGTTGCCCGTGCAGTCTTTTGACCAGGAATTGTCTTCTGCCAATCTGCTTACTACTATTAGTATATGCGAAAGTGGTGTCAAAAGAGTATGATTTTGTCTCAAAAGCTCGTCTCCTTAATTTTCTCGAAATCCAACTAGCTAGGTAGGGAGGGGATAGAGTACATCGTGAATCTATGACCGTATCGCCAATAAATTGTCGCAACTGGGTAGTGAGAAGTCTCTTAGTATGTCCGCATATTTCAAGGCATGTGGGCGTGACCTTGTGGTACAAGTTTTACATCAAATATATTGACGATGCACGACTCTTACAAAATAGGTTACAGACAGTGAAAGAATAGAGTGCAGTGGAACCCATCAGTACTTGTACGAATAGTCAAACGTTTGATCATTAGTAGCATAAGAGACGTTACGTCTCTGGAAAACAAAAACGACTTCATTATATCAAGACTTGTTTTAATGCAGTGCAGTCGCTCGACGAGCACAGGAAAAAGGAAAATCTCGATATTATGAGATTGCATTAAGTTGCGTCTCGACTGATATTTCAAGAAATCGATGTTGGTAAGACGAAGAACACCAATATACACATGGAGGCCTCAGGGACCGAACATCAGGGGGCATAAATTTCAAAACCCATTAGTCAAAACCATAGAAACTGAAGACTTCTTCAAATTATATGAGGGCCAGACTGCTTGACTTGACCAAAGACTCAGCCCATTTTCCAAACTCTAGTATCTTTCGCCTAGATCACCTGTCACATTCTTCCAGACGCATTGAAAGAATATGGTCATGACTCATGAGTATGATATAAACGGAAACCTTAACTGTACTATGAGATGACCGAGACCACTTCTTGCTTGCTGGTCAGGATGCAGGAGATGGAAGAGACTATGGTCGAGGGCGATGATCATCGCCTAGGTGATGATGGTGACCATGATGGTGCTGCGAGGAAAGAAATGATTGAGCATGTTGAAGATGAAGGTCCACTTCCAGGGTTTCGGTTCCATCCTACGGATGAAGAGCTCGTTTCGTTCTATCTACAAAGGAAGGTTGATAAGCGGCCGATCAGCATTGAGCTCATCAAGCAGATCGATATCTACAAGCATGATCCATGGGATCTAGCAAGTATGCACGATTTTTATTTTTTTATTTTTTTCGCTTGTGTATACTGGTAAACCTTTTGATATCATGATCGCATGATATAATATGAACATATAATTGGTAGTTCCATAAATTCAGTATATTTATTTGTTGATTTCCTTGATCGCGAAATTATAGACATCTAAGTTATATATATTGTCTCACAGTCGTTCTCTTTGTTCTAGAGATGAGTTTCAGTGTGGGAGACAAGGAATGGTACTTTTACTGCAAGAGAGGGAGGAAGTACAGGAACAGCGCGAGGCCGAACAGGGTGACAGGATCAGGATTTTGGAAGGCGACTGGCATAGACAAGGCTATAGACTCTTCTAATTCAGGAGGAGAACGAGGCACTGGAGGCAATCATCGTCATGAATGCATTATTGGGCTGAAGAAGTCGCTGGTGTATTACCGCGGAAATGCAGGAAAAGGCACTAAGACGGACTGGATGATGCATGAGTTCCGTCTTCCTAAGTCCAACACGGTCGTCCAGTATGCTGAAGATCCTGCTCAACCCCAAGAAGCTGTGAGTATACATCCGTCTGTTCTCCGTTGCTAAAATTTGGTTTGCTTACTATGATATGAGATTTTGCACAATCATATACTTATAAGTTATGACAGTCACTGAGAACTTCACTTACAGCAGAACTAACAAAATATGTTGGATAGTGCAGGAAATTTGGACATTGTGTCGCATATTCAAGCGAAGTAAAAAGTACACGTCAGATTGGAGAGAAGTGCCAACTAAAAAGGGATCCGCTATCAATGCATTCTCGAAGACAACAGCCCACGAAGAACCCAATATCCATGGTGGACAAAGTTATATCAGCTTTCAAAACTTTGCTCAATGCAACAAGGATTACAGGGAGATGCCAATGTTAATGAACCAGCAAGGCTTTGATGGCAACAGTCGCTACTTGAAGGTAGGAAGCCAATGGAACATGATGGCTCAAGGTTCACCCTTAACAGCTTCATCGTATTCGAGCTGCTCTTTGAACCAAACTGATGTTGAGAGCCATGATGATCAGTTGTTATGTAGCTTAGGCAGCAGCTGGGATGATCTTAGTGCTGTTGTAGAATTTGCTGCACGAGCACCGTTTACTTGAGAAGCATATATAGCATGTAACGATACACAAAGCACTGGAATTATATATGTATATAAAGTATACTTATTTAGCATGCTTGAATTGAATCTGAATCAACTCTTCTGTTTTTTATAATGCACTTGATGATGGATCAAACCTTTCCTGCTTTGCCGGATGAAATAACAAATTGTGGTATTTTAAAAGAAAAAAGTCTCCATTAGAATCTGATCTGAATCTAAGAAATGGAGTATAGTGAACAACCATTCCTCACAAATAGGGTCACAGTTGTTGACTCTACGAATATGTAGAAATATAATTTCAAATATATATACTTTCTTCGTCCCATATTAATCAAAACTTTTTTTTAATTATCTCAAAATAAATGAAATTTTTTTCTTTGTAACCTTTTAACATACAAAGAAATATCAAATCAATCACAACTGTTACAGTGCACCACTAGTTTTCTCTCCATTACTAACAGTAAACTCTACTATAAAAAAAAGTCTTTCTTCATCAAAATCCATACAAATTCAACACATATAAATTCTATTATCGGGCGAAAATATTTTGATTAATATGAGACAGAAAGGATATGCAAATATAACGCCCCCAATTTTCCCTCCCCTTTTCATAGGAATTCACATGACATTACTGCCATTGGGGGTCACTGTCCCAGCGAAGCGTATTCATCACATCCTGGTTTAGTCATGAGAAGTAAGCTAAGTTCACTTATACAACATTAGTTTAAAAAACTTTTGATGCACTCAATCATAACCAAGAATATCATCTTTGCAACGAAATTTTTATCTCTTTATAAGATCAGGGTACATTTCACATATAAGTTATTCTAGCATCAAATCTTAAATCACATTTCTCCTTCAAGTCTTGCTCCTGTAACAAAGAGAATAAAAAAGACATAGAAAATAATAACCGTGAGCTATATGAGCTCAATAACGTGTCGGTCCCCTTATCAAGGGTTACACTAGAGAAGAAGATGAGAAAAAAAATGATCACTTAGATCTTTTGATCCAACACTCTGGAATTATCATGTCAATCTGAGATTCACAATTATTATCACAAGAATACCAGTGATTCATATAGTCACATAAACACATTTATCACTTCGTAACAATGCTTGAAATCACACGTCAATTGACACTCCAAACACTATCAAATTCATTTACTATTGTTATATCCTTTATGATATGGCAGTCGAGACCTCTATATCAAACAAACCGAGACAATGACACTGTGACACGATAGGTTCCTAGTCCAAATCTTACGCGTTGGTACACTCAGCAGCTCACTCGATATTTTGATACTCATCGTCATATCAATCACATAGACACAACACACAAAAAATATTCTCAATGTTATAATTGTGCCTCAACCTTAGTAAAAAGGACATTCGTGGAAGGGGATAATCCAAACCGGAAGGGGACATTCCAGTGAGATACTCTCATACCAAAATGATCTCATAGGGTGGATGAAAAAATGTCACCACTAAGTCACTATATAACATAAAAGGACACAACTTATCGTATACAGTTATAAAAATTATTTCGTAAAATTTTACATAAATTAGACTTCATAATGTTTCTATTGAATCAAAATTTATGTCATGAAACTTACCAATAATAACAATTTATTCGTTTAATTTTATATTTTCTATTACATCAGACAGTTTGATCTTTCTTCACTAATCAACTCATAACTCCTTACATATAACTCCAAATATGGATTTTTAAACTGTTCTGAAAATTAGACTTCAAGAACTTTCCATTGATATAAGATTTATTTTCTCACTGTTTTTGTATAATTTCATATCAAGTCATAAAGTCAAATTTATAACCAGTTTTTATAGATTGCTATACGCGCACGTTTTGATTTATTAGTTATGCTTCACGACTTCAAATCATGATCTATCAATTTCATCAGAAACTAAACATGTGAGATTTTAACATATATTAAAATTCAAATTTATCATAAAGTTTATGAATTTTCACAAAATTTGTAATCAAGAATCTCAACTCTCCTCACCTAAACCAATGATGACAACGACGACCTTAGCGAATAACGACGACTGCTTGAGGTGCCTCCGATGGTTGTTGGCAGAGATATTGAGCTTGTCTTGATATTCTCCTAATGTTCATGTGAGGCAAAAAAGAGGAGAAGATGGTGGCGGAAAATATTTTTAAAACATTAAAACGGATATATATTTGTATGCTTGGGGGTATTTGATCAGCATTTTGCATATTTTTGAAAAATAAATTTTATATATCTTTCGAATAAATTATGATGTTAAATTATATACTATTTTTATTATTTATTGAGATAATAATTTATTATCAAATTTTTTGGGGTATTACAGTAAAATAACAAACAATTGATATAAAAAATCTAAATCAACATAAATTACACAATGTTCTTGTGAAAATTATTTTTGCTTTATTTATCTCTTCAGAATTAATTTATTCTTGATTAAAAATGCATCCTATAAATCTCACATAATGGACCTAAAAATTACTTAGGGTGTATTCGATATCGTTGTTGTTTTCAAATTTTTAATTTTTTATTTCATTGATTGATGAAATAAAATTATTTAATATTTATTTTTTTTCTTAAATTGATGAAAAAGAAACAGAAAACAGAAAATAGAAAAACAAGTAAATAGTTTTCACTTTTTATTTCCTATTTCATCGGAGTGTATTATTCATGTATCTTTTATAAAAAATATTTTTATTTCTATAATATTTTTATTTCGTTATTGATTTTTAGTTTTTATTAGTGATTTTGATATTCATAATTTTAAATAATAACAACTAACAACCCCTAAATTTTACAAGGAAGAAAAAAACTTCAAATGAAATCACCATATTTAATTTTTAATGTTTATTTCGTTTGTTTTAATTTTTAACCGTTTTTTTAGCATCGCGACACACCTCTCCTAACCCTTATATGAACACCACGGTAAAAGACCAAAAGAACCTTCCACACACACCCGATCGGGCCGACCCCAAAAATTCCCCTCCCTCTACGCGCTAGGGTTTCACGGCATCCGCCGACAATGGAGTTCGGCGACAACGCAGATCAGCGATCGAAGAAGCAGATTCGAAAGGGAAGGGGCAAGGATTCGGGTCTGCCGAGGCACAAGGGGAAGCACGACAAGGATAAGCCGTGGGACGATCCCAGCATCGATCACTGGAAAATCGACAAGTTCGATCCCTCGTGGAACGAAACGGGCATGCTCGAAGTCAGCTCGTTTTCCACTCTTTTCCCGCAATACAGAGGTATAATGTCGATTGTCTCGAGTCGTTGATGGCGGGGGTGGGTTGTGTTGTTGATTGTTTCGTGATTGTGTGGTTTGATGTTGTGAATCGATGAGTGAAAGATGATACTCCGCACGAATGAAAATTAATCGTGCGTGATTGACTCGTGTCGTTGGAGGATCAAATGGTGGCGTCGATTTTGCAGAAATTTTACATGAGATAGTTATGGATTCGTTATAAGAATAAATATTAGGTGATGTTTGAGTTGATGACTCGATGATGTGTTGTGAATTCTAGTTGTAGACTATAGAGTATCAAAGTGACCGATGTGGATTTACTGATTTAGAAGTAGTTGTGCTAGAGTAGATTAAGCCGACTATGTGGAGATTTAGCTCAAAGTATATACACTCTTTTGTTTGAAAGGCTTCTCATGTTCTACCTTTGATGGGAATCTGATATGGGAAAGGAGTAAGTGCAATGAAGTTACAGAGCAAATTGTGTGCCTCGCCTGTGGAAAACAGTCTTGTTTTTGGCCCATTTTCTGTTGGAAAAATATGCGATGGGTGTTAGTTTTACAAGGTCCTGTTATATTCAAAGGATGATGAATAGTGTGATTTTGTATCTTGCCTTTTCAGGATCCTATATGTGTTTTTCTTGCAGTACTAGTAGATGAATTGGATTATAATTGATTTTTTCTGGGTGATATCGGTTTGTACATTAACTTATGAATCACAATGATGTGACTTTTGTAGGTGACTAAGATGCATTTGTCAACCCTTTGACCTTATTGTTTGAATAATTTCATTTCCATTACTCGATTTTGTAGTTTTGTTTCTTACTTGGTAGTCATTATCTTCCAATTTCAGAGAAGTACTTGCAAGAAGCCTGGCCCATTGTTAAAAGCGCATTGAAAGAGCATGGTATCACTGGGGAACTCAATTTGGTGAGTATGATAAACTCTGATTCTTTTATGGATGAAATAATGCTCAGAGGAGCTATTAGCCTACCTATCCATGTGTAACGTAGTTAATGTCAGCATTGCATCTGTTATTCCATCTATTTATGTCTTGATGCTTGTCATTCTTATTTTGAATTTTGATGGATATTGACCAGTTAACATAGTTACTCCGCATCCTAGAATAAGATCTTCCATTCTATTTACTTGTTGCTTAGATAGGTTCAGGATTATGACTTTCTTGTACTCAGTCGTCCATTATTTGACTAGTCATGATTATGGCTTGCTTTTATCATGTGATGAATGATATGGTGATCCTAGTGCTTTAGTTTTCTATTCATATAGATGGCAACATGAACTATGGTATTGGTGAATTCTAATCTATCAAAACTTCACCTCAATTTCATTCAGAGCTTCCCTTTTGTACTTCGATGCCATAGTTTTAGTCATGGTCTCTCCAAGTATAATGTTACTATACCCATGACTTGATTGTTAAATTATTGGTCTAGGAATCATTAATCCTGAGGTTTGTTGATTGTTAGCTTTAGCAATTTCATCTGTACACAGATGAATATATCACCATCTCCTTGGCACCTTCCGAGTGCACTTTCATTGTTCTGTATGGAGTATGGACAAAAAAAAAATGCAACTTGTACTTATCATTGGCAATTTCAGCGGGTTAATACATTGCTATGTTGTCAATCAGGTTGATGGATGTATGACCGTTTCGACTACTATGAAAACGAGGGATCCATACATTATCATGAAGGCTAGGGACCTTCTTAGACTTCTATCAAGAAGCGTTCCTGCTCCTCAGGTATATGCTATGCTTTGCTAAAAGCTTCCTCTTTTTTCATTGTTTTTGTGTGGTCTGATAAAGCTTGAGGGATGCTTTAATATGAATGATTCCTTTTCATGTGGTGATTGTATAGACTTTTCTCTTGGGTGGGAAACCTTGACTCTTAATATTCTTCGCAGTAGTACTAGAAGCTTTTATATTTGGAAAGATAATCAAGTTCTGTTTATCCAAGTTTCTTTTTGTTTTCTTTTTTCCCCCTTGAGTGATCGAGTTACAAGCAGGTCTGAGATCGAAGAGATCGGGTTGATTTCAATTCGAATGTGATCTTCTACTTTCCCCTGTGAACGGGATTGATACTCTAATTTTGCAGCAGGAATACCGGGTTGAAGATTGCAGTGAGAATTGATGTCAAATCTGATTCTCTTTGTGTCTCAGCAGATGCACGAAACCCTAGCTCCGCCAAATGTGATTGGAGGTTTCAGTTATTATTTGTTTTCAATTGGGTCTTCTTATTCCACTTGTGACTGGGGCTGATCCCTAGTATCACCTTGGAGATGGGAGATCGCAATAAAGCTCCAATCAAATATGATCTTTATCTACAAACAACTGGGGGTGATTCCCTTGTGCCGTTTTGTCGATGACCATCGCAGACACAATCTTTTTTGAAGGTGGTTTGGTTTTTTCCAAGTGACCAGGGGTGATTCCCTTGTGCTGTTTTGTGGATGAATATCGTAGACACAAGCTTTTTTTAAGCTGGTCTGGTTTTCTTCGAGTACCCCTGGCACAGTCATGGTGATTGAATTCTGCAAGTAAATATCCTTTGGTCGTTATGAAGTGCATGATATGCTCTCATGTTTGCAATATTTCCGCTCTTCAGGCAATTAAGATACTGAATGATGGAATGGAGTGCGACATCATTAAGATCAGTAATATTGTTCGCAACAAGGTAATGATTTCAATAGTAATTATGTCTCGTGTTAGTTTTTGCTCCCCTTACTAAACCATTTGTTTTGTCATGTGAGTACCTTTTCATAAGCTTGAAAAATACCTTAGCATTTGGGATTTTTTTATGCCTTGAGTTTTATTCCTTGCGAGGAAGGACAGAAAAGTGCATACTAATTCATAAAACAATCGATTATCCTTTATAGAATATTCTATATATATATATATATATATATAGTTAATTAGCTGAAGTATATCTCTTAATATCAATTTAACTACTCCTGTAGGTAAAAGATTGATCGGTAATCGAGGAATATGGTACCCTTATCATACTCAGTGTGGGTTAGGTTAGGATGCTTGTATACTTCCTTTGTGCAGACAGTGCATTTTTCTTTAGTCTCTGTCTCGTGGAGCCTTTATTAAGCCGTGCGTTATTGTTTGAGCTGCTGACTTGTTTAACTGGCAGAACTTTGGCCCCTTTTTTTCTGCATGCCCATGTAGCCCTTCTTCTGCATTCTCCTATGGCTTCTTATTTCCTACTCTGCTTGTTGCTCGGTTGTGCTCCTTTTTCTTTTCTTCCCCCCCCCCCCCCCCTCCCCTGTTATCTCTGGGATGTACTACGTATGTTGTATAACTCTGGCTTAAGCAATGGATGCGAAATTGTGAATCAATTTTTCCATTTGCCAAAGAAGTCAACAACTGTGTGATTGAGAAGATTTGGATATCGTTGAGTGGTTTCTCTTCAGTTTTCATGATCATATGTTCAGTTTGGCATTGGAACCTTGGTCTAATGTGGATTTCCGTTGCAGGAAAGATTTGTTAAACGAAGACAACACCTTGTTGGACCCAATTCATCTACCTTGAAGGTTGGTGCCTTATGATACAAGTGGGATGTGTAATGTGTTCTAGATTTAGACCTTTGTGGGATTTTTTGGTTTGACATGATATCAGATTAGAACCTAAATTGTTAGTCTGAGTTCCACAACGGCAGTATTGACTCGGATTAGGACCTTGTCCTGCTAACCACTCGTGTGGCAAATAAAAATGGGAGGGATAGTGTGGAGGTCAAGGTTTGTGTTAGGACATCATACTGCTAAGATAACAGATATATTTTTTGGTGTAGTAACTTACTGCTTCAATTTTAGCCTTAGACCTTGGTGGTGTTAAACAATATTTGCTCATCAGTGTGAAGACTGATAAGGCAAGCTGATGTGTGGGATGTCTTTTAAGTTCTTTCTGTTCATATTGCCCGTTCTATTGCATGGCATTTTTGTGGACTTTTTTATGTTTTATTATTAACCACTGATTATGGATTGGTATCCCATTTTCTGGATCTGTATTTCCGTGTGTTCTCCCCATTTTTGCTTCTTTCCTTGATTAAGCTAATTACACCTTGTTGTGGTGTAGGCTCTGGAAATTTTGACGGGATGCTATATCCTTGTTCAGGTGTATACCATGATAGCACTTCACTTCTGCCGAACACTCATTTTCTCTTTTGCGTTTGGAGTATCATGAGTTGATTTTTGGTGAAAATATGCATGCAGGGAAACACAGTGGCAGCCATGGGTTCATTTAAAGGGCTAAAACAAGTCAGACGAATTGTAGAAGACTGCATAGAGAACAAAATGCATCCAGTTTAT
>LIEC01006576.1:0-29922 GCA_001925005.1 Drosera capensis
AAGATAAGTGTTTCGTCACGAAACACTTATCTTTTTTCGGTCTCTACTCTCGGACATGATGTTCATGTTCGATGTGAAACCAACATGATATATATAGAGTGGTTGTTGAGATATTTACGGGAGTAGTTAACGAGTTGTTGAGGGTTTAAATTTTTTGAAGTCAATCAAATCGTCTCAAATATATCCCTAACATCCTCTTATGTAAATCTTAATCCATAATATCTCATGAAAATAATTACGATCCAATAATGCGAGAGACGGTTAAAAATATTTATATTTTTCAAAATTTGTTAGGATATTACAATAGATGATGATAGAAGAGCCAAAATTATCAATTTGCTAGAATTTTCCACTTATAATTTTGTCCAAACATTTATCAAATTATACAGGGAATGACTGGTTATCATCGAACCAATCTTAATTTCTTAACAAATGTTATGGCAATAGTTAAGCCTATTTTATGCATGACCATCAACAATGACATCTCTATTTGGATTTTGTCAATGGAGACAATGAACAAACCAATATACAAAGCTTAGGTTCCTCTTAGAGTTCGTGCTACAACAACACCATGCGCTGCTTCAAGTTGTAGTTCTCACAGTGTAAATGGATTAGTGACAAAAGCATCTGATTTGGAAGTCTAATCAAGAAGAAAATCCCACAAATTCTGAACAATCACTTCTTCTTTTAAAACTATTCTATTATACTGTTTGAATTTGTTTCTGCAGATAGCTAGCTGGTTTCATCACCAATCAATTTTTAGTATGATTGACTTGGATTGAATTTTAACTTATTTAACCACCAATAGTATCATTTTCGTCGTCATTATCATTTAATTATTCAAATGTAAACTTTGTTTAGGCCAATGGGAAGGATAGAGGAAGATGGAAGAAATCAAGGGACCAAATTTTTTGATGTCTCGAAAAATTTGAGACTTTTCTTCGAATTTATTGATTACACAGTGAGAAAAGCTATGGAAAATGATTCCTTGCCTCTTGGCAATCATTTGCAACTATATAATCTCTATGATTACACATTTGCTTATCATTATGATTGATTGATTGGAGATTATGATGAGTTTATGCAATCATTTGACAGTTAACATCGTACGCGTCCCTAATCAATCTTCCAAAAAGACAAACCATACAGTATATAATGAATTAAACCATGACCGTTATTGCATCGATGTTATCGAACTTCTTGTATAAATTATCAAGTTTTGAGCAAAAGATTCACTTAGCATGTCTTCCTTGTACCATAATATTGTTGAATACGTACATATTATTCGTCCTACAAGAATATATATGTGATCTTATGCATATAATTTCTCTTCTTTCCTTTTCCGCTTATTCGAACAGCTTTCAGATATCGAGCATCATCTTGCATTGAAGAAGTCATGTGATAAAGTGACCTCCCACTTGTAACTCATCACATTATGCTTTGAACAACATGCATGGATCGTATCAGTGCACCAAATCTTCTTTTAAAGTATATGGACCTAAACTTAGGCATGCATTAAATGGTGCGCTAGGAATTCGCGATTACTATAAAAAGGCCGGGTGATATATGTGTCGCTAGGTACATGGAAAAAGTCTCGCGCGATTAGACAATACATGATGATCAATATACAAATGGTAATGGTATTAAGTTGTAAAGTCCAACTTGACCTGATCAGCTATGAACCTTACGATTTATGCCAAAATATGTGTCTATTTGATCATCACAACTGAATTGTTGTTGTTATCTGACCTTCCAGCTTATATCTTAAACAAAGCATGAGTTCTCTTTAGCTTTTATAATCGGACGACGCATTTTGGAAGTTTAACAAAAAATAACTTAATGATAAACCACTCTTCTTCTCCAACCATATCAGAGTTTTAACATCTCGAAAAAAATATTTGAATTCGAGCCTCATCTGCTATATACAACCAACCATACATCCAAAATATAGTTTTGGGATGTCAAACCAACATCAAACACCAATCATACATGCAAGTTATGTATCATAATTCCGATTAAACAAGTTACATGACATTATTGTGCAAATAACCAAAACATCCAACAAAAAGCACCAAACATTAAACTGTAAAAAACATGAGTCTGCTTGGACGCACAGGAGGGGGAGCACGATGGATCCTGAAGCTGGTGAGGAGGTCGATCAAGATCAACTGTGTCAACTCGTTAATGGGTGTTGTCAACAACGCATCGCTCTCCTTCAACTTGACGATTTCACATGGACCGACCGAGGACAGTGTGTCCTTCGAATAAAACATGTATCTGGCAAACCCAAAAGAATACACGTGTCCTTTCTTGCACCTAGTCGTCTAGAGGTATGTTTGGCTTTGCGCGTCGCTAATCTTCTCCTCGATCGGTTCCATACCGGATTGCGTCTCCATAATTAGCCTATCCATAAGCTCCTTCTCTAATATGGAGTACTGAATCTATATAAAAAATAAAAATTATAACTTGGATACTACCTATTTGATTGAAAAAATAATTCAATATATTAAGAAACAAAAAAAAATCAAGAGTTGCAATCTTAAAAAAAAAAAAAAAAAGTAAGTTTATCGCCGTCTCTTTCGATCTCTCGTCACAGTGCACCACCTCGTCAGGCTACAATCTTGAAAAAAACTGTAAATTTTATTTTGGCCTAAACAAGTTCTATCTAACTACAACACATACATAAGGATTATCCAAAAATCATATATTGTTTTTAGCTCATGAAACAAATCCAAAAAAAATCCAAAAAAATTAGCCATCAAAATCTAATTCCACAAAATTCAATGTTTTAGAAATGAAGGAATCAAGACACACTCTCAATCCCTTCAAATCGTAACTAATCATACAATCCTTCCAACGACCATTGAACCATAGCAAGGAATTCAATCGTTAAACCAACCTCCATCGACCAATGAATTAATTCAATCAACAAACCACAACCAAAACACCTCCCCGAATCGAGATACACTCTCGATTCCGATAAACCAACCAAGAATCAACAAACCAACCTCCAACATCAACTAATTCGAATCCAATATTACAAATGGCAATACCTACACACAAATTTTATTTCATGATCAACAACTTCTATCTAAAATTAAGTATAAAGTTCTTATACATTTTTTAAAGATCATAAAACCTTTTTCAATGACCAAAAATTATCTAACATTCACAAAAGACAAAAATACAAAACAAGACAAAAAACTTCAAGCATACCAATGATGAAATTCCTCATAAACACAATCACAATTTCCATCCATTCCACATATTTCAAACGACCCTAGATTGAGACACTCTCGATCGCTCACCCAAATCACCCCAACCTCCGAGAATAGGTCAACCACTAACAAATACATCAACAACTAAAGCAAAAGAATAATTCAAGATATATTGAGATAAGTTTAGAAATTCACTTTCATTTTAGGGATTTAAGAATTTTGTACTCGGTGTATCGGTGTATGATAGCAATGAGAGGACGGTGAGATGTTGGTCGATGCACTCTTGCTCCCGGTTTGTGTGCTTGTCTATCGTCCCTGTATCAAGCAACAATGAGAGGGGAGATATTGTCGGAGAGTATACTCTTGCTCCCAGTCGAATCTTGCTTCGGCCTTATCTGTCGGAGATGTTGGGCATCCCAGTTCGACTTTGATTAAGAAGGCAGGCAACAATTCCACTCGGAGGGTGGCAAAGGGTGAGGAGAGTGGTGAGAGGTCAAATGGGGTAAGAGGTGACGGAGACGTGGTCAACTTCAACTTTGGTGATGGATTCGTGAACGGATTAGATCGGATTTGGTCGAATTGCGGTGGTGTATGGGTGTTTCGTTTTACTTGGATGGAATACGGGAGAAAACAGATTTGATGTTGGGGGTTTAATTAATAGGTTACGACGGGAGAAAGATTCACATCTTTGATTTACAACGGAAAGCGACTTCTGTCGCTGATTTACGATAGATAAGGTTTTTTTTGTCGTTAATTTGCGACGACCGTAGGTCTTTGTCTTTAAAAATTATTTGTGACTAAGTACGTTTTTTCCGTCGTTAAATAGTGACTGCTTAAACAATGATAGTCACTATAACGTTGTCTTTTTTATAGTGGTGACATGTAAACAATACAAAGCCACCGTGGACACACCAATACACCATGCATCAACTCGGACTATAACTAGATAAGTCCATGAATTATTATTGTGATAAATAATTTTATATAAGCTGTGATCAATCGTGTCATATGATGTCGGCAAATTGTTAGGATCTGATGGTCAGAGTCACTTAAACTGACTACACTGCATTTCCATACCCACGTTGATGAACCACCTCCCCTTATAATTATACACTCACTATTCATTAATTAAAAAAATATGCTTGAAGTTTTACAAAGATTTGTGCATTAAATAAGACATGATATAATGATTATGATGTGTAATCATAATTGGATTATACTATGTTCACATTGGATTATACTATGTGCATATTTCTTGATCAATCCAATCATAGATTAAATTGGTACTTGTAGTTAAATAGGGAATTAATGCTAAATAGCTATGGAGACACTATCATGTACCACTAACGAACCTTGATAAACTTTCCTCAAATGCGGCTGAGATCTCAATTTCCAAATCATTTGGAGCTCATGTGGTCCAAAACAAAATAAAAACGTTGGAGTAAAAATGGCTAGTTTTATTTTTCAAAATTATTTTTATAGAATCTAGCTAGTTTTATCCACTATATGTATTTCACAGCATTTTTTTTTAAATGAGGATGTGGGGGCTATAATAACGAAAGTCAATACATCCTTCACCCCTCACAAATTTGATGGGTAACTATCATCTTTTTAAATTTCAAAATTTAAACGTAGTTGCTGCATCCCTTTTTCTCCCTTTTTAAATTGTCACTTCAAGTATCAAAATAACTATCACGGTACTTAACAGTGATAACATTTATTGAGAACCCTAAGTAATTGATATTATTATTTCCAAAATATAACATAAGATATGATACAATAACTCATGTATATATATGAATCAACTATCATCCGCTCGATCTATTGATATTAGACATATGAACGGTGGCCCAATCTGTAACATAATCTCTAGTGCTAGTGCACTCGATAGGAGGAGTAGCATCCTTTTCATAAACATAAGGAGTAGTAGTATAGTATTTCTAGTTCTAATGGTATAAATTGAAATTCAATCAAAAGGTTTATTCATTTATTAAATAAAGAACACCTAAGCTAGATACTGTAATTCACCAATCCAACAGGTGCCACATGCACACGTACGCAATGATTGAATATGAATAATTCACCAATCCAATCTAAAATTGTCCTTTTGTTTTCTTCCAAAAAAAAACAAAAGAACAGTCAAGTTCTACTATAAAGATTAGACAAAGACGTGCACGAACTTCAATTGATATTTACACAGTTCTTTTCCTGGATGAGAACATATGTAGTAGTCTGGTCATATGATTCATAACAAAAGAATCGAGAACAGTTAACAAAAATATGTAAATATGAGCCACACATCCATTGAAGTACATAACTCTAAAAGAAACAAATTGAACATGAGTATATACCAGCGGCTATATGGATCTACACATAAGATGGCTCTTATGTATTGAGTGCACTTTGTCAGTTGATATTGTTATCATGGTAAGTCGTATGATCAGGAGGCAGACTTAATACGAGTGCCAGAAATCAGCATATTCAACAAGAGAATGAGGAGAACTACTATAAAGATTTTTTAAATGGGGTTTTTTGATATTTTTATGAATTTTTGGATTATATCTTTGGAACAATTTATCTCGACGAAGGAAAAAAGAAAAACCAAAGGTAGGGAAAAATTTACCCTTTAGATGTCCTTTTTACACACCAAAAAACTTTTCGTTTGATGCCCTTTTTGGTTCGGGAAAAAAATGAACGCTTTAAAAATGAAACAAACTTAAAAAATGAGCGTTGAATGGTCGTGTTTGACCGCACGAGTGGGCGACAGATACTGTAATTTCTCGGATGCTGTGCCCCGGATTCACCGCCGAAAAATAAAAGCAAGAGATCACACCACTTCGATTAAATAGAGTAAAAAAAAAGGGAGGATACAACCTGGAAAGAAAACAAAGATATCCCATTCTCATATTCAAGACAAAATGGTTTTCCCCAGATTCTTTGATAAAACAGCCTTGAAAGGTCAAACCTTGCAACTATCTAGAAATTCAGACCATTTACAAACAATTTATTACTCCCCGTCCCGTGATATAAATTTGTCTACTTAAAACAATCTTAAAGTATATACCATCTCCGTCCATAATTATTCCCTCTATTTTATAAAAGATAAAATATATACATATTTTATATGTTTAAATACAAGTCTCGTCTTCAAATCAAATTACGCTTAATCGTCCCGCAATATGTATTAGGTAAAAATATATAACTTACACAATCATTGATGTTTCACGATAAATTTATAAAAAAAATTATGTTTGATCGTCGTTATACGCGTGCCAAAGTTTGCATCGATATGCGTGAAAAATTAAATTATTGTATCTTTTTCGGAACGGAGACAATACAATGTTTCTCTCTTCATTCATTATTCGACACGTAATTTGAGTAGTTTCGTTACTTATGTAAAAGATACGATTTAAATTTTTTATTGATACAAAATTATAATACCTAACTTCTACTATCAGTAATATTTCAGGTAATTTTTTCAAAAAATGTTTGATTGTTCCTAACACCGGTCAAATTTCCTATTATCATGTGTACCCGATCAAAATAGTATAATCTTTTTTAGACGAAGGGAGTACAAAGATTACTTCATTCATTTTATTTAAAATGCAACTATTTTTTTTGGACTTTCTCGAAATATATATACAACACTTACTTTATTTTTCTATTTTAAATCAAAATTATATTAAATTAAATACACTATCCATCACACTCCACTAACTTCTCTCACATCCTTTAACATCAAACTCCCCCATCATAAAAAAAATATAATATATTGATCACATTCAACTCTTATAAAAAATCCTATATCGGATCAAATGTTGCATATAATTTGAAACGAATGGAGTATATTCAATAATTTTTTTAAAAAATATCAAAACAATCAATATCCATATTATCTTCTCCCACGATAACTAAAATAAATCTCATTATCATTAAAAAGTATTTTTGGTTCATAATATTCTACAAAAATTCAACACGCCTAATCCAAGTTTTTAGGTCAATTGATTGTCCATATGGAAGGAGGGAGTACTCACTTTGTCTCATAAAAGGTACAATATTTTTTTTTAAAGATATCTCATAAAATTTATTATCTATGTCCTATAATTTTTGTAGCACATGCCAATCTAAACTTTAAGTTGCGTTGTACAATGATCAAACATGATTTTTGGTAAAAATTTTCGTAAAACATCAATGATAGTTTAAGTTTTATACTTCAATTCTTGATCAGTGACGTAATTTTTCTTACGTCTTTAATAGATTTAACGAAGGTTCTCAAAATATAAATTGAATAATATAAAAATAAATTATATTAAAAGAATTATGGGACAAAGGGAATACAATGTTTGTTTATCTGAAATTTTTTTTCTTCAAAAATATCAAAACACATATTCCCTTCTCCGATATTATTGGCAACATTTTGACTTTCATAGTTGTTGAGGTGAACTTTGACTTGTGTCGTAACGATCAAACATCATTTTTCATAAATTTTTTATGTAACACTAATGATAATTTACGTTGTATATTTTAATTCTATATATGTGATGTAATATTAGTGCATCTTTAAGATGAAAAACGAAAATGCTCAAAATACGTATTGAATATTACAAAACGTAAAAATATTTAATATTTAATACAAACTCATCCCAATATCGCTTCTCCTTCTATTCTTTATTCTTTCCTTTGCCTCTTACAAATTTTCAAGGTTAAAATTTACTTTCAACACATACATAAATTCTTATGCAAATCAATTTGTTGCACTCCATGTGGGACAAAGGAAGTAATAGGATAAAAGAGTACAATAACAAACAATAATTTACAAAAAAAAAAAAAAGCATTATATATCTTTTTCGTCTCAACAGAATTATAACTATTTGTCTTGACACGATAATTTATATGGGTGTTAACTTTTTATGTAAAGACTAAATTTTTTCTTTAACTTTTGAGAGTGAGAGGAATGAAAAAAAAAAAAAGTGGTGGGATGGGTTGATGTGATATAAAATACTCTTTTCGTTTCAGTCAAAGTGCAACGGTTTGATCCGACATGAGAATTTATATGTATTGAATTAATAATAAGTGATAACTTTGCCCTTATGAGTGTGTGAGATAAAGGAATGAGGATAAGATGAAAGAAAAATGATGGATAAATTGATGTGATATAAAATAAAGATATTTTATTATTTTTGTGATAAAAAAGTTACTCCCTCCGTTCCATTATAATTAAAATATTTATTTTATGCACGTAAATTTAGATTTACCTCATTCCTTTTTAAATTTCAATTCTTAACCACATAATATTTCTCATCTCATATTTTTTAATTCCTAATCATACAATACTTTCTAAAAATGAAAACACTGCAAACAATTTGGAACGAACCAAAATGACAAAACGATGCAATTATTTTGGAACAGAGGTAATATTAAAAAAAATATTATAATTTAAATATGGTATCCCAAAAAGAATTTTTTTGTAATTTGAATGGGACGGAATGAGTAAATACTAAGGGTGCTTGATATTTTTATAGGGAAAATTTTTCAAATAGAATAAAATTATAATTTTGTTGGGACGATCGAACTTTATTATAAAATTATAATCAATAGCTTTATTACTGATTTAGTAAGTGTTGTAATTTTGGTGGATCGAAAGGGGTAATAAAATTATTTTACTATGAAAAAATAAATAAATATAATTCAACAATATTACTCATTCGTTTCATTCAAATTATAGCACTGGTGTATGTCAGTTAAAAAGTTATTCATGTTATGAATCGTTCGTATAATTTGGATAAAATATTATTTTATATATAAATATTATAAAATATTAATTATAGTTAAAGTTATGTACTATAATTCTAGGTTAATGATATTGTTTTCTCATATCGTTAAAACGAATAATAAAACTACTCAAATATTAAATAGTATAATAATAATGTAAAGTTATAATTTGGATGTGACAATAGATCTCAAGTATACAATTAGTTTCCTTTTAATATCAAGAAATTTTGTAAATTTTCACAAATTCTAAGGTTCCAGTGAAATTTACCATAAAAGACGAATCTAATTTTGCATCCAAAAATACCGAAAATAAATCAGAAGAAAACAAAATTCTTTTCTAGTGTAGGCTAGGCTTTGTGAGAGCAGGTGAGGCCACGTTCTTATGTCAGATCCAAGCGTGCACAATGATTGATCTGAAAAAAATGAAAAACAAAACATTTAAAAATGGGATACTTTTCAGTTTGTGTTGACATCATCGTAATGATGGTGCGTTGGGGGAGCCACCGTGGTGGGACCCGCAACCAGCCTTCACGTGCGCCCAACTGTGGTCCTCTCTCTTTGAAAGTTCTCTCACTCTCTCCATCGAACTTAACTGCATCCAATCACCACCCCCTCTCTACAAACCACGTCCTTTTAGTTTGTTTTTTCATTTATTTTATCATTCCCTCATTTGTTATCGCTTGATTATCCATCCCCCCCTTCCTCTCTCCAAACCACGTCCTTTTAGTTTCTTTTTTCATTTGTTTTATCATTTCCTGATTTGTCATCGATTGATTATCCATTCATACGTTTCATAATATAATCAATGATTTGATCTTATATATTATGTTAAATTTTTATAAAATTTGATAAATAATGAATATTATTTTGATTGATAATCAAATTTAGTGTAATAATTATGAAAGTAAATAATAAAATATATTAATCCATCGTCTCGGAAATTTTATAACATTTTGATTATATGTTTATATAAACTTTTACATGCATGCAACGACGATCAATTATTTTTTTTTTGTAAATTTATCGTGAAAGATCAATGATTATGCAAGTTATGTACTTCAATCTAATACATGTTACGGGACGATCAGACGTGATTTGATATGAAAACGAGATTTATATTTATACGTATAGAATAATAAAAAATACGTATATACGGGACGGAGGGTAGTTGTATCGTTTTTTTTGTGTGAAAATGTTATTATATACAAATATGCTATATATATTTTAGAACAATTCAAATAAAGAAGTATTTTTATATTTTAAGACGTAGAGAATATTTTTTTTTATTTTACTCTTCATCTCATGATAAATGAATCAGTTTAAATTGTATTGATTGATAAGACAAATTCTACTCTTTTTATCCCATATTATTTATAAACGTTTAATCCGACATTGAAATTTAATGTGTATTAATTTTTTTATGAACTTGGATTTAAAAAAAAATATTTTTTTAATGATAATATGGTTTATTATAACATTTGTGAAAATAATAATCAAATTGATTTTTTGATACTCCCTCCCCAATTTATTTACTAAACTTCTAATATTTTTTTATTAGATAATCTATTTATATTAATATAATCAAATTATCATACGGTCTCTTTCTTACTCTTTTTTTATTCTTTTTCTTAAAACTCACTTATACCTACCACTAAAAAACATATAATTTTTTAATTAAATTTTATAAAAATTCAACACATATAAAATTACGCATCAGATCAAACGATTATAATTAAAATTTAACGGAAAAAGTATTTTTCATGTGAAATATTTACCAAAATTAAAAACACTACAAATACATTGAAACAATCCAATAAAAAATATTTCAATTACAAATAAATTAAAACAGTTCAATAAAAAAAATATAACATGTATAAAGAGTACAATCAATAACCCAACCAGGGTGTCCATGTCACCCACGGATGGCATCATGCCAAGTAGCATGACCCCAACCGTCTCGATGTCAGATTTTCTATGCGTAATGATAACAGTATGATATCATTCATAAACATATTGATGAAATAATTCTAATTAACATTTATTTTTATTGATAGTTATAAAGATAATGTAAGGTAACATTTCAGTTTTTTACTTATGGAATAGTAGAATGTTTGTAGTTGTCACAATTTGTTGGGGTGGGGAGTAAAACACGACAATCAACAACAATCATCGAGTTTATCTGGTTATCGACAGAATCTAAAAAAAACCAGATATATATAAACTTTTCCCTATCACATTACAGAGATATTGTTTTTTTTGATATCCTAAGAAAACAAATGAACCACTAAAATACACTTAGAATTACCGTGAAAATTTGCAAGTAGAGGATGCTTCAAACTTATCCGGGTCCATGGAAGTACTCCTGCGTTCTTGCACAGTATAGCGTGAAGATCGTTTACATAGTTCTCCCAGCACCATATGCTGATCGCTAAAGTTCAAACCCTGTAGAATGCCCCCTTCGACAACGAGACAAACCTAAAATATCACGATCGCTGTGTTGAAATCAGACCCGAGCTAAGAATAAGCTACAAATTTTTAGTACACGAAACATGTTTTTGCCGTAGCATAACACACACGGAAATCACAACCATATGGCTGAAAACTCATTAGTACAACCAGATATAGACGGTGACCATAACAGAGGACAATTACAGCAACTGAAAAGAAACCGCACAACAGATGGCACAAGGGTGAGAAAAACATGGCGAATCAAAATGATTGAAGCCTTACAAGGTCGGCATATAAATGCCAAGATATGAACACGATTTTCACTTGGTTTCCCAAGCTGAAGCTATCGGGTTTCTTAATCCCCTTGCTTTCCACGTACATAATCCATGCACATTAAAATGCCATTTCAACAAAAGGCGCAGGTAATTTATGTTTCAAAACACAACTAATTAAACTTTAGACGTATCGAACTCTGCATACTGCAGTCCTATTCTCTTATCCATGATTTACTCGGAAACATGCCGAACACACACAGGGAGTTTCATGGAACAAAAGACGGACCATGCTTGAGCTAATTTGTCCATGATGTAATGTAAACCCATAATGTCACGCGAACAAACATCAAAGATAGCTGTTTGCCCCATAAAAGCATGAAGAGGAAGCATGGAAATAACACAAAGAGGTCCCGTCAAAACCGAATGCTCAATGGTCAACAGAAAAGAAACACATAACAGCAAAATAACCTCCTTCAGACCAAAAGCACACAACTTCTTTTGAAGGCATAAGCAATTTCATTAATAAAAGGACATGTAGGGGAGAAAGTGCACCAAGAGAAAACATACCTTTTGATTTCCGCTTAATGCAGAATAGGTGATCACCATTCAGTGTCCGTGACTTCCGCTCTAGGCTTCATTCTTTGAGGCATCATTCTCCACCAAAGACCAACTGTCGGCGATACCAGCGCTAGGTCATCCTGAATTAGTCATTAAACATGAATAACTATCAGCACATCAATGACGTCAGTTAATCACGCACAGTACCACAGCATTAATTGGCCGATAATACTTGCTGTTATTGTTATGACCTGTGACAAGCTTTCGGCCGACTAGTAAAGCAATGCTTGCACTTAAGCTCAAGCCATGTGATCTCACCTTTAAAGTGCAAACAGGCAAACTCAATCATGAAACTCTCTGAAGACTGATAAAGAATATGATTCATGAGAAAAACAAGGGGTGGAAATCGTGTTTATGAGCACTGAAGCATATGCATAAAGATTTTCGGTTTTCTTAGGCAAGTTCACAAGAACGCGTGATGAAATGGTAAAAACAAATGCATGTTCATGATCACCAAAGCGGCGCTCTATACACAAACAGAGAAAAAACTGGAGCTTGTAAATCCTATAAAATGGCACAAGAACATAATTGCAAGAATCTCAAGTAACATCTGATGTCCACTAGAATACAATGGAGCCACATATTGCAGGATAACACAGACTGCTCTCGACCATGAGCAGTCATTGCTCCCTTTATCAGAAAACAAAATCAAGGAATAGATATGATCATTTTAAGGCTGAGTCAGTATATACCTGCAGGAAAACCAATTGCGAGTTATTTTTCGCCACAAAAATATGAGCAAAACCCAAACAACCACCGTCCAACAAGTTGGCTCCTCCACCACACCAGATCTTTGCATAACACCGTTCCAGTATACATACAGAAACAACAAGTTCCCGCCATAACAATAAAATAAGAAGTCAAATTTCTCATACAAAACGATCACTCCGACGTGGTAAATACCTAAGGCAGAGGTAGAATCATCTAGAGCACTGCATCCTTTACTTTGTATACAAAGGAACACTCACGTATAGATGATAACAGACCTAATAATGAAGAGGCTTCCTACAAGTCTTGACCACTTTCACCTTCTTCACAGTAGTCTAAGTTCAGCCTCAAGTCTGCATTAACCTACAAATCTAAACTACTATTATTAAAGGATGAAACCCTTATTGCAAAGGTTGGGGAGTTAATTCCACAAGGGAAAGAAACTCCAGACAGAAATACGATTCATGCAAATATTCAAGATTTAATGATATAAAATGAAAAATTTACGCCTCCTATTTAAAGCTTAAGATCTGGATTCTGATGGTTCTTCAACATAAGATGACCATAGACTCTGATCAAGGGTCGCATGTCCTGTTATCTTGATACGGAATTCACCTTATGTGGATTATACGGGGAAGGCAATGCTCAGGTAACAATAAAAACCACTAATAGTGTCGACCAATCCACGCTCCAGCACTGGAATTGTCTGAGTTGGGCAATTTAGTTCGTTACTGGATTAATTCAATGGAATGATTAAATCAAAGTTATCTACCCACCCTTTCCATCCCAACTATACTCTCGATTCAGTTATTGGCCATTACAATAATTCCTATGGACAAGGATTGTGCACCCGCAAGTTCAAGCCAAAGTGAAAAAATGTGCAACCCCATATGAGTTCTGTGATGCTTGGCATAGCTGTCAAGGTCCTGCCAAACGGGACTACTTGATTGCCAAGAGAAAGCGTCACCATTGACATATACAGGCACGACATCTGTTGTCGTCTCGGCCCGGTATAAAGTAGACATTAGCCAACAGATCTCGATAAAAAAAGGATTAAGCATCCATGCAGAAACCCATTTTAGACAAAAAGCTCTTTTAGCCAAAAAAATCTCATGACTTTTAAAGCTATTGACGGTGCACTGAATATATCCCAGAGGAGAAAGTGCAGAAAGAAAGAACATACCTTTTCATCTGCTTCTCACAACAGGAAGTCAGTGCAGGTCATTTTCCCAATCATCTGCTACTGCCGCATTCTATTGAGACCTTATTCCCTACCGAAGCAAAAAAACCGTGGGCAGTAATAAATATTGATCAAATGCAAGAACTGTTGTTCAGCGTTGAATCGCCCAGAGCTTTTATCATCCTCCACTTGTCATTACGTCAAACAAACCTGCCAGCAAATTGAATAAAACTTTTTATTTAGTTGAGTGCGGCATAGAAGCAGTGATGCTGTTTACAAGTATTCACATGACACAATGACTGCGCCATGGTTCAATCCAGAACCAAAAGTATGCAACCTCGACCATGTCTGAAACAAAGCGACAAGACCTACCTTATCTCTAGGGTAAGGTGTAATGTCATAATAGTCATATGAGCACGCATCAAGAACAGCTATTTAACACAGGATAACGTAATGCGAAGCAGGAAGTCCCTTCAAAAGAGAGGCACTTCATGGCTACAAGTCAGGAAGTCATAATAACCAGATTTGGTCCATTTGCTGCCCACTCTGCCAACTACTAAGAAGACAAAGTCCCAAAACTCTCGATTATTGACAAAGAAAAGCAGCATAACAACTTAAGACAAAAAGCTAGCAACTTTTAGAGCCATAAACAAATGATGTAGAGGAGAAAGTTCAGAAATAAAGAACGAACCTTTTCATTTGTTGCTTCACGTAGAAAGTGGGCTCAGCGTGTTGCTCCATCACTTCTTCCAACGGTCGCATTCCATCTTGGCATCGTACCCCACCGAAAAACAGAACTGCCAGCAATTCCGAGTGTATTAAGCCTAATCATCCTCCGTTCGGATGGTTGACCTGGTGCATGTGTCTAAAGAATCAATCGGCCTCTAGCCATGTGATCACACCTCACAAGCCAAAATAGCTAAGGAGATGATGAATATCTCTAATGGTGGATTGCAGACTGTGCAGCACAATGCCATACATGAATATGCCCTGAAGCAAATTGCTTGGAGATTCTTTCTTTTAGTCCACTAGTCCATACCAAGGCAAAGCACATGCATAGCAAGAGACCATGAAAAAACGCCATCATGAGGAAAACACAAAGTCTAGGGTTAGTGTTTCACAAAAGATACTGCGAGTTTGGAACCGCCTATTTGACATCACATACATTAAAATTGGCGTGAGCAAGCAAGAGTATATCCTGTCTTCCTAAGATTAATAGATAACCTAAGAAATGCTAATATTTAACTAGCTAATAACAATTACATGTAAGCAGATGTGTAAAAGCCAAATACAAGTTCAGCTGATATAAATAAGCTCGGATTCACATATCCCCATAATTGCATATGAGTAAACATACAGAGTCAGGAATATCCACTCAATGACACAGAGATAGGGAGTCAAGCTGTTTTCAAACATATCTAGTAGCAGGACGCGACAAACCACCAAAGGTAGGGTAAAATGATGACAGGCATTGTACTCCAATCAGTACAATAAAAAAAATCATCAGCTTAGTAAAAATTATAAGCATTGATTGATTTAATTTGACGTAATATGAAATAAGGTTCAAAGAAAATGATCTACCTCATATATATATATATATATAAATCCTAATGGCCATCTCATCAGGGGCCCACTAGGCCTGATTCATGGGGCCTGAAGCCCAACCCACACTAGGCAAGTCATATTTGACTTGATTAAAAGTTAGTAACTATGATTTATCATATTAATTAATTAACCTGATTAATTATAATTAATATAACCCACACTTTAGAGAATATTTAAATAAATATTCTAACAAAAGTCACTTGACCTACGAGTGGAGTACCAAACGTTAATGGATAATAATCACTGTTTATTACGATCCAAGTACATCTGTGCCTAACCAATCAGTAACGCTTGCATTTACACTGTATCCATGTGATTACACCTAATATAGGGCAAAATAGTAAGCAAAAAGACTAATGTCTAAAGAGAGATACACTCAATAACACACACAAATAGGTGCTTTTTAAAACCAAACTAGTAGTAGACATGAATGGGGATAAAGAAAACAGTTAGATATCAAACCATAATCCATGATCAATACAATATATAACTCCCAGCTTACTGCGTTCGACAGTGGGACAACCTTTTCTTGACCCGAAGTCCTTTAAACCCAGGACAAGCTGCATCAGTACGGCTAAGCAGGAAGAATTTGGGGTACATCTCCATCAAGAATTATACAGGAGATAAGCATGGTCACTGCTTTCCCTACTGTAGAAAACGAATACTTGTATTTTCTCGGTTTGAGGATGAACCAACTGATGCCTGCAACAAAACCAGTTAATAGTCATGTTGCGAGAAAATACAACAAGTGAAACTCAACAATGCGTTTGCTCTCCATACCAGAAAATCCATATATGGAAGGCAAGAAGTCACCAGTAAAACATATTAACCCCCAATAATTGGTGTAGAATGCTTCTGAGTATTGATCCTGGTCATTTTTTCGTAGTTCCTTAAACATTATTGTCATAAAGCTCGCTAAGGTTACAATAATCTTCCGAAATTAGGACATCCTCGTTTCATATCAAATCTTCTAGACATTAGATTTGGACATTTCTCGTATGGGGATGATTTCATATCAAAACAACTCCCAAGACACACTCGTGAAGGGATAGCGTTTCATATATCTGAACAATTCTCAAATCATATGGACAACTGAATCAAGGTGGAAAAAACTTTAGCATATGAAGATAACCATGCTTCTCGTACTTCTAGTTCCTCATGCGAAACGAGGATCATGCTGATGCTAATACTCCCACAAGGGATGCCAATAATGATGTGTGGGGATATGATGGATACGAGTGATGCAATCAATGCAATAGCATCAATGCGCCATCCTAACTTATGGAGCAGAAGTTGAAACCTAAAAAGCAACAAAGCCACACCAAATGCAGGTTGTGGAGAAGACGAGGTGAACACATTCCTACCCTTGTTATAACTTGAAACAAAGAGACTGTTTCTCGATGTCCTCACGAGGTGTCGAGCACTGGCCACTTGGTTACAGGGAAGGACTGGCTACCTACCACTGAGCTAACTTTTCTTGACATAAGTTAAACCCTAACTTGATCTAAATATCAACCACTGAACGCAAAGCCTTTCTACATTCACCAAAACCACCAGAGACCAACCAAATCCTAATCGAAAACATATAAACAGTACCGGCAATATCAGAACATAGCAACCAAATATTAGTTCATATCTCAACCATTACGTCATATCATAGTTCAAACCTCAAATCGTCATTGTTCTGTGGCATATCCAGCAACCAAAACAAAACCCTAACATCAAAGCGAACCGAAACCCTAATTTTCGACACATAACCAAAAACAAACCAGCAATCGAAATTATAAAGATGTAAGAGAAATTCATAGCTATAGATTCTACTCGCTTCATCATATTCCCATTCGCATCGATCAACGCCAACGGCACATTATCTTCGAGCCCAGTCGAGGTTGACGACGGGGAAATGCGAATTGTTCGTTAGTTTGTAGATTATTTGAGGATGATTTTGGAACTGATCTCCGATGCGGCCGTGGACGGCGGTGATGATTTCAGCATCTGCGATTCGCCGATGGAGTCGCCGTTGTAGGGTTTAGAAAAATAGAGAAATGGTGATCGTCGATCGCTAACTGAGCGCATTTTGTTTTGACTTCTTTGATTTCTGTGTTTTTTTTTTGGTGGATAGTAGATGAGTACGGATATTCGGTCCCACCTGATTTACGATAATTTAATTATATTTTACTTTTATTTTAAAAATTTATTTATTTATTAACTGGTGTGAGTAGGATGAGTATAAAAAATAATGAGATTAATTGTTATGATATAAAATAAGTAATAAAAATATTTTGATATTTTTTATTAAAAAAATAATATTATAATTTAATTAAAATATCTCAATTTTGATATTGTATTTTTTTTAAGAATAAAAAAGAACAAAAAAGTCATAATACTAATGGAATATGTGTTGCTGTATTTCATACAACATATGTTCTAATAATAAAATCACTACAATTGAGAGTAAATAATACTCCTACAACTTAAGTATTGATTAAATACGATATGTCAAAATATGTCGGAAATCATAAACAGAAACACTCCCTTCTACCCATATGAGAAGACAGAATGAAAGTCGAGAACAAAAATCATATCCCTTTCGTCCATGAATTTATTTTCATTATTATTCTTATATTAAAAGATAACAATTTGATTCTTGTTGTTATTTAACATGTATTTTAAGAGTTTTAGATTATCACGGAACAATGTAAAAATAACCCTCAAAATGTTGCTACAGATTAAGCTATAAGTTATAAATTATCATCAATATTATATAAAAAAAAAATAAGAAAAATAATCAGTTAATCGTTGAATAACACGAGTCAAAATTATTGGAGTTTTAGATGATTTGCAAATTTATTTTATCAAATTACTAATAGAAAGAATTATCGATTGATTGTCTTTTATTTCATTAATTATCAATGTCATAGTACAAGTTTTTTTATTATAAATTAGTTCATAAAATTCAAATCATAGTTTTATTTGTCCTCAAGTAAAATATAAAAATAATTTACTACAATAATCATCCCAATCTTAAATCTAACGGTGTAATACCAACAACAAAAAATATATTGTTCTAAATAATGTCTCGAAAAAACTAACAATGGACATATATTTCTGCTGAACTATGCATGCCGTCGTGATTCTAAAACAACAACAACAATAATAATAATAATAATAATAAAATAATACATATTATTTTTACTCGAAGAAATACGCACATTTTTAAATAGCCCCAAAAAACAAAAACTAACAGTGCGCGCTGGTTCCCCTCAAACAGAGCCGCAGAACGTCAACCCGCAACCGCACCCAATCAAATGGCGCCACGTTTGTCTTCCTCTCACGCCCCATCGCCTCCAATTTCTCCTGATTTAAAGTATTCCCGTTTTCGAAATCGTATCTATTCCTAAATCCATTTAAATTCGGATCATCTCTGCTCGAATTCCTCGTTTCTTGATTGTACGAATCTTGATTTGATTCTGCTGGTGTTGGATGGTGTGGATATTATGGGGCTAGGGTTTGTGGGAGTTTTGGGAATCTGAGAGCGAGGAATCCATCGGATGAAGAGGATTGACTTACCAGCAGTTCCTAGTCGGAGAAGAGATCTTAGTGGTACCAGTCCAGGACAAAAGCAAAAGGGGCGTGAAGGCATACTTCCCTACTGGTGAAAGTTGTTCCTGGAAAACATATATGGACAGGAGAAACATACACCCAAGCAGTGGAAGTGTATGTTTGTCAAGTCCGACTCTCCCATTGGTGAAACATTCCTGAACAATTTACGAGATGTGGGCATTGTATAGACTTTAGACTGGCGAGCATCATCGCTCGACAAGCAGTGGAAGTGTACATATAATTATGCAATTGTTTACCGGTCGTTCTATTTGATCTCAAAACTCGAGTACAAAGCTACCATTTCCTATAACGAAAATATCCCAGCATCAGGCTAAAAGGATCGCCAATCCTATGCGGGGTAATCCCTACGTTCATGAAACAGAAGAAGTAACATACACTGCAAATTCTGACCATAAAAAGAACAAATAGGCGTATTAGTAAGCGGATCAAATGTTGCATCTGGCAAACCCTTGATTGATCAGCATCAAAACGGGGTTGTCCCGATGATCCAACCAATCTTGCCTGCAAGTATCATATTTCGGGGATGAAATTAGGGAACCGAGTTCTAATAACCAAAATGAAGTAACAAAGCAAGAATTCCATTCAAATAAATAAAGGAACACGCTCACACTAATCAACAATACTGAGAAGAATGCAATCGAATCATTTATTCATTTATTCTACTGTTTCGACCCTAAAACATTCAAACGAACGCATTTTCATGTATTGAATTGAGGCATGTTATCACTTCCTTTCGATCGCTTTTAGACATGCAAGAATTCAGTCAGGTAAGCCTCACTATTTGTCAACTATAATGAGGAGTTATGATATCAACCTACTTGACAATAATCATCTGAATCAACTTTTCAAGCACAAGAACGACCTATTGATCATCTGAATCAACTTTTCAACTCTTATAAAAAAACTTTTAATGAGAGCTCCCATCTAGAAGTTGACACTCATCCATTACCTTTGTGGCACCAACCTTTATCATGTTATTTGACCGTCCGCTCAACTCCACATGCTACCAACCCAACCCGTCACCACACTCCTATACATAACACCTATTCTAGAACACAACCTGTTCGCTGAATCCAACAACATCACAGACAGAATCAATCAACGCCACAATCTAATCACACACAAGACAAGGACATGGAACTTCTTTTGAAGCTCCTCACAGGAACCATCGTCTGTATCTTAACAAGACTCATCATCAAACAAATCCTCGCATGGCCTCAGGATCGTGAGACTCCTCCGTTGCCACCCGGACCCAAAGGGTGGCCGGTCCTCGGCTGCCTCCCGCTCCTAGGCAAGACACCCCACGTCGCCCTCGCACGGCTCTCGAGAACATTCGGACCCATAATGTACCTCAAACTAGGCACCTGCAACGTCGTCGTCGCCTCAAACCCAGTCGCGGCGAAAGCCTTCCTAAAAACCCTTGATCACAGCTTCGTTAACCGGCCCCTAGGTGCCGGGCCGAACTACATTGCGTATGATGCCAGTGACATGGTGTTTGCTGAGTTTGGTCCCAGGTGGAAGCTGCTGAGGAAGCTGGCTAATCTCCACATGCTCGGGGCAACTTCGTTTGGCGAGTGGGCGACGTTGAGGAGGACTGAGATCGGCCACATGGTGAGGGACATGTGCGCGATGAGTCGAGCAGGGGAACGGGTTCCGGTTCTGGAATATGTGTCGTGCGCATTGGCTAACGTTATAGGGAAAAAATGTATTAGCAGGAGGGTTTTCGCGAGTCATGGTGAGGAGTCTAATGACTTCAAGAACATGATCGTGGAGCTGATGAGGCTTGCTGGGTTGTTCAACATAGGGGACTTTATACCGTGGATGGAGCCGATGGATTTGCAGGGGATTCAAGGGAAGATGAAGCGCCTGCACGATAAGTTCGATGTTTTGATAACGGAGATGCTCGAGGAGCATGTTAAGACGACGAGTGAGCGAGAAGGGAATCCGGATTTCTTTGATGTCGTTATGGGGATCAAAGGGGATGTTGATGGAGTGAAGCTCACATTGACCAATTACAAAGCCCTTCTCCTGGTGAGCTTCTTTGGCTTTTGTGTTCCATTCGGTATAAACACAATGCAGTATGTTGATTAGTGATTCCTTGACACCTTGCTATTCCGCCTCAGAACATGTTCATCGCGGGCACTGATACATCATCCTGCACCATCGAATGGGCGATGGCAGAAATGCTGAAGAATCCAACCATTTTTGCTCATCTGCAAGCTGAGATCGACGATGTAATAGGCAAGAATAGACGGCTAGAAGAGTCCGACATATCGAAACTGCCGTTCCTGCAAGCAGTTTGCAAAGAAACATTCAGAAAACACCCAGTGGTTCCTCTCAACATTCCCAGGATGACAAACGAACCATGCCATGTCAATGGTTACTACATACCAAAGAACACTAGGCTCTTCGTCAACGTGTGGGCGATGGGACGAGACCCTGAGCTATGGGAAAACCCTCTGGTGTTTGACCCGAATAGGTTTATGAGCAAAAAGGGTCAACAGATCGAGCCATGGGGGAATGACTTCGAGCTGATTCCGTTTGGTTCAGGAAGGAGGATATGTGCAGGAATAAGGATGGGGATCGTTATGGTTCAGTTTGTTGTTGGCACATTGGTGCATAGTTTCGACTGGAAGATCGACGATGGGTCCAAGATCGAGATGGATGAAGCGTTTGGGTTGGTACTTGGGAAGGCGGAGAGGCTTAAAGCAATTGTTACCCCGAGGTTGGAGCCTGCTGCTTACAAGGATTGAAGTTGATTCATAATCAGAGGATGGTCACAGTCAAATTGCTGAGGCTTCTCGCCGGGATGGTGCAAATGATCAACAGGATTTGCGTATCCAATTTTCATGTTCCGGTATTAAGCGCGGCAAATTTTCTTTGATGAGCCTAATATGTACGCTATCAAAACAAAAGGAGTCGATCCAGTTGAAATATCTAGTAAAATTAGTAGTAGTATTTTGAATTTGAGGATAGGCCCTCGAGCTGTATTTGTATGCAAGGTGTATGTATTCATAATCACATTACAAGGTGTGTATAAAAGGATGTGTTAGAAGTTCAGCTCCGACCCAATGACTATTCTGATATCACGGCAGGTGCTGCCTCGATCCCCTTTATGCGAAGAGTCTGCGACGACAAGATTGGCATCCCTAGATATTCGCGGACTATCATAGTCAGTCCCTCAATTCACAACCAACACTAAGATCTATCGATGACACTGCCCGTCAAAGAAGCAAAGAAACAAAGAAACAATGTACATACTCAAAAAGCGGGTTGAGGCATCTAATGATGTTAAGCAGAGACGAGCCATGGTGCCGGCTCAATGAGCACTTGAGCAGTGGCAGAAGAAAAAAAAAGCGCAAAGTTTTCCATGCAAGTCCTAAAAATAAAATGATATTAATATTTTCCTGATCATGAGATGAAAATGCTGAATGTACTGCTATGACTTCAAAGGAAGTTTAAGAATGCAAAAGGTTGAATCTGGGTGATAATCAGAATGGTTTCACCTAAAAGCAGCGAAATGAATGATGACCTTAAAACTGCATATTTTCCTATATATGTAGGTGATGAATATTTTCACGGGAGCATCTGAATTCAAAGAGATCTTGGATATAGGGAGCTCCACACACGTACTATTTGGTAACTTCCTGGAAGGTGGAGTTCCGAACTTCACTGGGTACTTACTGGTTATACCCTTTAGTCCTACCATAAGATACAGCATCTGCGCTGATGGCGGTACGACTGAGCTTGGCATATTGACCAACTGAACGACTTTGAGATGACTTTGAGATGACTTTGAGATGGAACAGTTTGCTCAAATCCAAAGGAGGGTACAAAGAAGAAGAGGCATGATGTGACTTACATTCTGATCAATGGCACCTTGGAGATCAAGGTACCTACAGATAAATTTGCAAGATATCGTCAAGCTCATTCGTAGAAGGTTGAGTTCATATATCCTGAGAAAGTAGAAGCAAAACTCAAAAGGCTGGGGGGAAAGATATGCGTTTTGCCGTTATGAAGATATACAACTATCTCTCTAGACCCACAACAGACATACCACCATCACCTGTAGACGACAATGATGACGACAACAGCAGACCTCTTGCAGACGATGCAAATGATGATGATGATTCCATAATTGACAAGCATACTGAAGTACAGGACCCTGAAGGAACCAACTACAACAATATAGAGGATGCCATCTTTTGGTTTATAAATACCTCATCTAATCAGAACTTCGGTAACTTTTTTCAATAGTGGATTTCGTCGATCGTGGGTTTTTTTTCATTGTTTAATTAGTCATGAAGCAAAAACGATCCCCAATATTTAGTACAACTTTTCCAAGAGTAATAGCTAAAAGAGAACCCGTAGAGATTTAATTGAGCGGACAAATATATGACTTACATGAAACGTTTGATCAATGTATTTTTTATGTTCTATTATGTTTGTCAATTATTTTGGATATTGAATTCTGTTAAACCTGATTTCTCCACAAATGCAAATTATATTAGACTAATCTGCACAACCCATTGCAAAAATTTTTAACTTGTTTTACAGAAAATATCTTGATCTAGTTTTTCACCAACTATTTTATGTTTGACATGGATGTGTATCACTTGCTTATTCTAACAAGGAATACACCTCCTCATATAGATATGACAAGAATTAGTTTTCTCCTTCTAATCTTTCTTGGCTAACTTTCCATGTTCAACAAAAGGAGACTACTAACCTTTCATGGTTAGCACCAAATTTTCCTAAGTATATTTTCTTTGTTTACGGAAAATTAGATAGAAAAGAGATTAGGCGTTGGACTTTTCAACATTATGCAGAGTCTGGACTTGTGGAATCCGTCGGAGATCAGCACATCTCGTAAAATCCAAGCTCACGATGGCACGATAACAGCAGTGGCGTCCACATGGAAGGATAAACTTGTTGCTTCTGCTAGCCATGACATGGATTACGTATCACTAACAATTAGACCAATGACTTGTTGATATCATAGTTGTAGGAGTTTAATCATAATTGAGTAATCGTTTACTTGTATTTCTTGCTCAAGCGTAATCAATCACGTATTTTAAACTTTTAATCCAAACATGTGTATGATCAGTATTCACATAGAGATCAAGGAGCAGAATATCAGATAATGATCTTGAGCGAGCATCCTTAAAAGAGTCCGACACTCAAGACATGACACTCAAATTTTTACAAGGAGTCATAACCCAAATATACTATGAAAACTCTTAAATAAAAGATAAATTTAACACACAAAACGTTCCAATTAACTAAGCAGGAAAACAGCACACAAGCATTTCGAGAGAAAATTCTGATTTTTTCTGAATATAAGATTAAAATCAATCATTCAAGATATGCATTGAATGGGCTATAAATCTAAAACTGGACACAAAAACTAGAGAAACACAATGCCGAAAGACATCCTGTAAGACAGGAGGTAAAGGGGGCAGGAACCGAGAGGGGAGGGAAAAGATAGCATAATTCATTGATAACCACTGATCTAAAAATATTCAGAAGTTTACAAGATCAGACAAAATTCTCAAACATGAGGTTACGAACATTACCTTTAATTAGCAGGAGCATTAAGGAAAGTACCGACAGACTTGAACCAACGCATAAGATTCTTATGGTCCTTCACGTAAAGCCAGGCCTGAAGAAATGGGAAGAGGCTCTCGTTTATACCTCGCTCGAGAATGTAATCGTGGAACTTATCCCTTGTTCGCTCATCAAGATCTCTAGCAAAAGAAAGTTTCACCAAAAAAAAAAAAAAAAGTTTCATCAAGATCTCTAGCCCCAAGAGACGGAAGAAGCCCGCTAGGACAGGGCAAAGCCAAAGAACAGATCAAACAAACACATAACACAAAACTCACACAGCACATAGACAGAGAACAAGAACAAGAACAAAAAGATGGGAAACAGGGAAAGGGAAAGAGATCTGGAATTACTAATCCCTGTCGCGGTTCCGCCATTGATCACACCCAATGGAGCCTCCAAATTATTGACGGCTTCGTCCTGCCCTGCCGCCATCTCCACCACTTCCATCCATCACAACACGGGCAAAGAGGTCATCCTCATTAACCACCTTGTTTGAGGTGGTTATCGTCAAATTTTTGTCATCCCTGATGCCATTATCTGTCAAGTTTTTGTGTTTATCGTGTAAATGTCATAACTGGGATTGAACTAGGCAGAATGTAGAATGTGAGAAATTTACCATAATGTAAGGTGTCATTCCAATGAGGTATCCTCATGGCTCATGCATTGAAGATCGAAAATGAGACTTTCCGATGCAATTATGTACTAAATAAAATGTTAAGATGTTCAGTGATCGGCCATATGGTCCAAATAAACCATTGGAAGTATATATGGACTAATATGCGAAAGTGTAGATAAATGACAACTGAATGTTAAAACCAGTGGTGTTAGGATGAAAGTGGGTTGGAGGCTCCAAACAGACTCTATTAAGTGGCTCAATCGAATTTTCATATGTTGAGTACTGGTGTGATGCTTCTTCATAGTTTTGATAGGCTATGATAACTATTTTGTTTTTGAAATCCTCTGGTTGTTTCATTTTCCAATGATATTTGGTCATTATGCAGGCGTTCTACAAAGTGATTCGAAGTTGGGCTTCCAAAAAGTTTATGAGCGGATGGTAAGTTATCAGTTTATAAACCTTTTCTTCACATAAGGTATTGATGCATCGGAGACTCTAGCTGTAGAATCTCCCAGCAAATTAAGTATTGACAAGGAATTCAGAGCAAGTGATGCGCCACTCGCGCATTTGGCTTCTCAGCGGTATAGCTAGCAGGGAAATAATCGACGTTGTACTAGTTTTATGATGATGGTGGTTTGTGTTTTGCAGCGTCATTTTGCTCCCGCTGGCGATAACATTTTACTTCACTTGGTGGTTTATTCATTTCGTGGATGGGTTCTTCTCACCGATCTATAACCATCTTGGGATAAATATATTTGGTTAGTATACCCACTATTCCCATTATACCTTTTAATTTGAGGCTTGTTTTGCTAAGCTGTAAGTTTGTCGAAATCAACAGAGTTTGTCAGAACGTGTTAGGATGAATATCGTTCGATAGCCGTTTGATGTCTAGCTCGTGTGACATTTATCATGTTGCATGTATACGCTTCAATATGTAGGAAAGAAAATTCAGAGCGCTGTCGTTTTTTACATTTTTCAGGTCTTGGTTTCATGACCTCGCTTACATTTATCTTCATGGTTGGCGTGTTCATGTCGTCCTGGCTGGGAGCTTCTGTTCTTAGCTTGGGAGAATGGTTTATCAAGAAAATGCCCCTTGTTAGCTACATATACTCTGCCTCAAAACAGATCAGTGCAGCGATATCACCAGGTGACTCATTGATTACATACTTCAATTATTAGCTTTCAGCAACATCTGCTAGAATAATTTTAAGACTATGATCATGGGTGATTCCAGATCAGAACTCTCAGGCATTTAAAGAAGTCGCGATAATCAGGCATCCACGGCATGGCGAATATGCGCTTGCATTTATCACGTCTACTGTTACTCTCCAAAGTAACATGGGAGAAGAGGAGCTCAGCTGTGTTTATGTTCCTACTAACCACCTCTACCTGGGAGACATATTTCTCATCAGCCCAAAAGATATCTTAAGGCCTAATCTTTCTGTCAGAGAAGGGATCGGTAAGCTCGAGTTCATGAGATGACAATATTGTACCTTTCAAAGTCTCGAAGCTTACTTTGGTACTCATTTCTTATTTTTCTTTGAGACAGAAATCGTTATATCTGGAGGCATGTCGATACCACAAGTAATGACAACCGTGGATGCGCAGGTGCGTACTCCAAGGGCAGGAAGTTTTTCTGTACTTCCAGTTTAGAGGGGGCATGAGTAAGAGGGATCTTAAAGATTTGAAGCACTGATGCGATGTATCCAGCGATACTATCCTCCTGGCCACCCAAGCTAATTGCGAGGCCGAGCGACTCAAGATTTCTGGCATCAAATTCAACCTGAATTATCAATGCTTCTTTGAGACCTAAGACAAATTTTGCGGACGCTTCAGGTCGCTAGGAGGAGCCTGAATCTCAAACTCAGACCTAGACAACCCGATTTCCAGTTTTTGTTGTTCATGCCATCAGTTTACTTTGTAGTCAGCTCAATCAGAATAAGAGAGCCTGCTATTGATCTGCTTTCCTTGCTTTTCATGTTACGAGAGTCAACAAAAGCAAGATCGATAGTTCTCTTCGAACTGATAATCTGGAAGAAGATACTCGAACTACAAATGAAGCCAACATGCAGAAACGAAAACTCTGAACCATATAGCATCCAGAATGACCTAATGCGAGCATCTCGCCCAGAAAAATTAGTAGGAAACACATGACGCAGGAGAATGCCACAACATATCGGAAAACACTGAGCTTCATCAGCAAACATCATGTCACCGAATCGCCTAGAAACATTTGTACAGCATTTCACAAACAAGAAGTCTGAATACTTGAAAGAGTTGAACAAAAACAAAAACAAGTTACGATCTCCCAACAGGCCACAACTCAACAGATCAGGTCCCTTTATCAGGAAAAGGAATTCCAAACAAGACAGGCATTTGAACCAGAAATGCTACTGAGATACATAGACACGGAGGACGTTGAAGCTCCAAGAATTGTTCCAAGGATGCTTCTAGGTTGAGATTCCGCATCATTCTAGCTGTCCGCCATAGGGTCATACTGATCACGATCACTGTGGTGATTATATCGATCAGCATCGACTCCGCCGTCTTCTTCGTCATATCCTCCCCTGCCATGGCCGTAGTGATCATAATTTTTCTCCTCAGCACCTGAACGTCGGTGTCCGTCTCCCATCTGGTCATAGCAGCCTTCTTCATCCTCAACTCCACCATGCCCATAGCCATGCTCCCTCTCGTCATACCTATCTCGGTCATATTTAGGTTCCAGATGGTCGTAATCGTAATCTCTATCACGAGAGCGCCCACGATCATGGTCAGGTTCCTCCATCTCGTAATCACGGTCCCTCTCTCGATCCTTGTCTCGGGGCCTTCGTTCACGCTCACGATCATGGTCTCGCTCATGGTCACGGTCACGGCCACGGTCTCTGCCCCTTTCACGGTCACGGGTCCTATCACCGTCGCGTCCATGATCTCTTTCTCTCTCCCTTTCCTTGTCTCGTGTCCTGTCACGATCTCTATGGTGTTTATCTTCCTTGTGGTCACGATCCCTTGGCCTATCGTGGGATCTCTCATGAGACTTCTCCCTTTCCTTTTCTCTTTCTTTGGATTTCTCCCTCTCTCTGTAAATTGTAGTAAGTATATTAGTTTCTCATGCAAGCTCAAACTTTAACAGATCAAAAAACAAACGTAGAAAAAAAAAACATTAAACAGCAGATGCCAATTGCAGAGTCGCATCATGACTGGTTCCTTGCACATATGACCCTCAAGGAAATAAACTAATGCGTCATACAACAGGGAGTTTATGCCTGTGTTACAGAAAATAGTGGGAAAGATCCCTTGTTAAAGAAAATATTCTTGTGCTAGAATGTGAATGCATGCTTCAAATATCATATTGATTCAATAATCTCCCGAAACTTCCGTGTTCAGAAGTTTTCTTCTTCAGGTAATAATTGAACAGTGTGTTTCTAGAGTAGCAAAACAAGAGATGATCAAGATGGTGAAACCAAGAATGGTACCTGTCCTCCCTCATCTTGGGTTCCGCAGAGCGGGATGCACTTCCAGATTGGACCTCTCTGTAAAAGTTAATTCATTTTTCAGCATTTAATGATAACAAGAATATGCACATCTGTCCAAAGGGGGACTCCTTCGGGATGATACTTTTCAAAGAATATGCACATCTGAAAACAATCTCATACTAGATAAAGGATTTTACACTGGTGGTAAATTGCCTTGAGAAGAATAAGAGAATCATGAGGTTTAAGGGGGGAAAAACAAACAAGAATAAACCTTGTGAGAAAATAGAAACAATATGACTACACTATCTTCCATATCTAATCAAATTAAAATAAACCAACACTGAGAATAATACCGAAAATCTAATCAAATATACTTCATTTACCTTCCAGATGGCCTCTGAGTGACGTCTTCTCCTCCGACCCTAGTCGTTCCTAGTCCACCACCCAGTCTCCTAGGACGCCAATTAGGAACAGTCCTTCCACGTTCCACATCAACAAGGACCCTTCTCCCATCAATCTTCCTCCCGTCAGCCTGCTTGTATGCAGCTGCAAGCGTAATTAAATATTAGATGGGTACAAGCAATGAAAATACCATATAAGAAATTGAGACAAACCTTTCATGTCACGAGTATGCGAATACTCTATGAAAGCATAGCCTTTGGGTTTGTTTCTCTCTTTGTCATATGCCATTTTCACCTGAAAATCCACAAGAAAAAGGCTAATTACCTCAAATGTTCTGGTAAAAGAAGAGGTATGACAGGGCATAGCTAAGCTGGTC
>LIEC01006578.1:0-26979 GCA_001925005.1 Drosera capensis
CTCCTATTCTTTTCTTCATTTTCATTTTTTTGGAAGTCTTGTTGGTTAGCCTTGAATGAATCTTATTCACGGAACATGGGTTTGCTTTCATGCAACAGAAACCTACAGCCTGGGTTCCATTTGGGGTTTGAGCCAACTGCTTAATTGATGGTTTTAGCTTGCTAATCAGATCACCATTGCCTTGTTTAAAAGTCAAGTTACCTTTTAATTTGGGGCTTATGTGTCATGCATTCATTACCCTCTTTTTGCTCTCACCTAGCTTAGAGTATTGCTGATCAGCCTAGGCGATGAACCCCGAATATTGCTAATTGTGAAGGAAGATACTTTTAAAAAAACTCTTATGGGTGTTTATCATTTATGCATTTCCATCAGTTATAACTGACCATTAACGCTCATTTGTGCTAGTTGTTGAAGGAAGATAGTCAGATAGTGTTTACTCTTATGGATTTTTTGTCAGTTATGCATTCTCTATCCGATTTATTAGCATTGTGTTCAATGGTCTTATAGTTGGAAGCTATCTGTTGTTCGGATAGTTGAAAAGTATCATATCACCATTCTCTTTCTGATTAATTAACATTAGCCATATTCCTGATTGGAGTGTTTGATTTTTGATTTTTCTATTTTTTTTCAGCGTCCACGGATATGACATGATTTTCTTGAAACTTTGGTGAATGAAATATCAGGCTAGATAAGAAGGGGCTGTGATATACTAAAATATCAGCAGTTGATTGGGTACTTGTTTTTGTTTGGAGGAGAGGACAGCAAATGCGTTACGGATCCGTATGGTGAACCAACCTACTACGCACTTCACAGGACACATTTCTGCACCAAAGAACATGGGCAGTTTTTTGCTTCACGGTACGAATAGTAAACCTTGTTATATTTATTAAACAGTCTGGTCCAGTCTTTGCGTATTTTTTTTGTCCTTTCATCTCTTTGAACTTTAGTTTTTCTATCCTGATTTATCCCTGTTTCATGTGGTTGATATTTCTCAACATACTGGCTGCATTGTCTTTTCATGTATCAAAACTATCTTTGTAGGACGGTGTACGATGCAAACATAGGTAAATGTTGTTGGAGTGAAAACGTGGATCCTTAAATGTTGTTGGAGTAGAAAAAATCAGGACAAAAAGAGAATCGTTCCCACATAACTTGCTTAATTTCCCAAAATAAGGTTACAAAGTTTTGGAAGCAGCCATTGACCATTGCAAACGTGGCGATGCCAAGATGGAACCAACCATGGATCGCTTCTGCTTTTGCCCAACAAGTAATGACATGGTGATACTGTCTTAATAGGGTTTTGCCAACTACTTGTTCACTTATCTTTCTTTCAAAAAGGAAATCCCGAAGGATTTCCTTTTGGTCAACCGAATCACCCGCAAACCGGAGGACCCTTTAAACCAGTTTTTGCTGAGGACCCGCAAACCCGGAAGACTCTTTAAACCAGCTTTTGCTGACGGGCTCATCATCACAAAACAGCTTGTCACCCAGCAGATTTGAACTCTTGACCTCATACATATTGGCTTTTTTGGTCCGGGCCGCTTGACCAAAGTGAAACACGAGGACTTCCCAGGAGGTCACCCATCCTAGTACTACTCTCGCCCAAGCACGCTTAACTGCAGAGTTCTGATGGGATCCGGTGCATTAGTACTGGTATGGTCGCACCTTGTTCACTTGATCTTTTATATGACTATCGTGTCAAAATTCTCATAGGAGCCTATGTAGTTCAACTCAAGATACATATTTGTTTTGGTCATGAAGATTATCAGAGTTGTGGTAAAAGCTGTAACTCGCTTATAAATATCTAAACCTTTTTCTTTTCAGATCTCTGGCTTTTAGCTCTCGTAGGATTGGAATCAACTTGAGATATAAATTTGGGGAGTCCGTGGAAAAATCTCATGTACGGAGGACAAGTAGGAGTTGGATTTGACAACTCATGTGAATGAGGTTGGTCAAGCTGATGACTCAGTCGTCTTTGTTCTACTTTTGATATTCAAATGCATAGCAGTTAGTATACCTTCTAGTATTGGCATTAAAATAGAAAACGTATCAGTTTGTGGAACTTGTGGTATAATATCTGTATGCTGAAAATAAGTTGATGGAGTAAACATGCAAAATATCACGACACCATTTTGGAGACTTGTGGAAGAAAGTGGCATTGCTGGAACAAGTTGGAGCTTCAAGAAAGCATAGGCACACCCACATCGTGGTTTGGTTTGCCAATTATTCTAAAGATTTAATAGTAATATCTGTAATTGGCATATGCCTAGATGAAGAATTATATGATAATGAAGTTATTGCAGTAGGAGAATAATGGTCTCTTGTACATGCCAACTTGAATCAATCTTCCTTATATGAGAGAATTGGACATTAATGCTAGATTGATCTATATCAGCTTTTTTTTTTTTTTTTCAGTTCCATTATCTTTTCTAATTGTTTGTTAGGAGATGGAGATCTGACCTCCTTGCATCTACAGGATGCGATTTCAATCTACTTGCTAAAAAGTAGCAGGTCCTGGTTTATGAACTTACCCATCGAATGCTTGACCGTTGATGTTTTACTCTAGTTTTGTGTGAAGTATGAGCTAGAGTACGTGTACGTTACAACTCACAAGTACTAAAGCTGAGTTGTAATCAGTGTAACCTAGATGGTCGTCCTTGTTGTTAGTATATGCTTTTTTTCCATGTTTAAAGAGAGGGAGGTTACTACTTACTAGGGTGTGACGTTAACACTAGGCGCACACATTTGAGGCCTTGGATTAACATGCTGTGGTCCTGATTAATGATGGATCTTTTTAAGCTAGCGCTATGATTAGTTTAATCACGTAAGTTGTGGTCTAGATTGTCGACTGTCCCGTACCTATGTAGTAATTATTCATAGGGGGATTGAGGTCACCGCACAACCAATGGTACTTAGGTTGTACTCACTTATTAAGCATGGACATTACGGCACCACAAGTCAGATCAGTAACTAGGAGAGTTCAATTTATATTATTCATCCAATAAAGATAGTCTAAGATTTCGGTACCACGAGTTTCACGGCTTGTACCGTATAGGATAATCAAGGTACAATTGATCTTATTATTTACATAATCGCTTTAGTTAATAATGTCTGTTTCTCTTAATAAACAAATAGTATTAACAAGCTTCCTATCCTGAATATTTAAGTTCTAGATAAAGTTGGGTTCATATTTGCATTGCAGTTAGAGCGGTTATGATTGAGTTCTAAATAAGCATGAATTTCGTTATTCTATATATGTTGAACTTAACAGAAGATGTATTTACATTTTTAATGCTTTAAGCGCAATTTAAAGACATTCCCTTGTGTGTCATACGTTTCTCCTCTAACGGTTACCACGCGCATTACGCAGCTGGGTAGTTGAATTTGTGCCGCCAACTGTGAATGGGAGTGCAGAACAGACGAAGCAAGCAGTTCAATTATGAGGCAGCTACTAGAATAGAGGTGCATGCTACAAGCCTACATTTCCAACTGGTAGGAGACTGTTTACTTATTGTTCCCTGCACAATGATAACATCTACTTTTCGAATTTGATCCAGAAAATGCCTCGTAATTGTGGTCTCTGATGCTATATATGCTATGCGGCATTGCTGATAGTTACGTATGTCTGACCAAGTTTTGTTGTCGATGTGCTGATTTAAGGCGAGATAGTTACTGCTTAATGTTTCAGCATTCGACATGATATCTAATTGTGCTAGTGGTTTAGTTTACTGGCTCCAATTAGATATCATGCTTATATAGTTAATTGACCGGTCAGGTCATTAAACCTTTTGCTGACACAATTGGAGTGTACAACCTGTGAGAAGCAGCTTACGGCCACTCATGAAATAGGATTTCGACACAGAATTATGCGACATTAGGTCGAGCTGTTTTAATTTATTGAAAAGTATTTGTTTTCTGGTTCCTGCAATGTAAATATTCGTTCAAACCTTAGCTCCTTTCCCCGAGGATACATGATATTTTCATTTTACTCTCTCTAGAACCTGTAAATATGGACAACATCCTGTAAAGTCGAATAAGTGTGGTGATTTTGGTTGCCAAATGTTCATATAAGATGTCATGGAGGGTGTAATATATATATATATATATATTTGGATAATATATAGACATCAACTCTGATTGGCTTAAAAGTGAAACAAGCAAAAAGTTTTGACGTGTTGTTATGTTTGCAAGTCACCCTGATGAGCTTGAATTATTTTGCACCAGGTTATTCATTTAGGTGAAGAGCACAAAGAGCAGAATTAGTGGAGCAGCAACCAAGGAGGATGAAGAGGGCTTGCAGTAAATAGTAGCAGCACTCTGCATAACTAACGGCAAATAAAAAAGCATGCAATCTTGGAGGTATGTATAAAGTGCTACTCCTAAACCCTCTAGTATTTGCCATTTGTGTGGCTCAACTCTTGAAACTTTGTCAGCTCTTTACTGGACGGTGTCATCATGTAAGATGGATGAAAATCTCGGGAGTAACTTCCAACCAGTAGATAGTTTGTGGATGTTTGTTGCTTTCTGAAAATGAGAATAGTAAGGGGGAGAGAGTTGAAAATTGGCCTTGATGTGCCAACAAATCATAGAGCCTATCTGATCCAATTGCTACAAACATGGACCGCGAATCTCATAGGATATCTAACTCCGAGATGTGTGTGTAGATAAATGAATCCGTAAACGGATTCCAAGAAGTCATTTAATGTGAGCTGTGATATGGAGTATATAGCAGGGCGCACAGCCCTTCTTGCAAATGGTGACATAGGCAGTGGTGGAGAATGGCAAAGTAGAATGGCGTTGATAAACTGCTTCTTCCTGATTTGGAGGTGAGAGACTTGAATAGTTAAATGGATACAGGGAGATGATTTGGTTATTGTGAGAGAATTGAGGGGAAAATACATCATTTCATTAACATAATTGAGAGTTTTAGACGAAAGTCGAAAGGAATCCTTCATAATTTTTAAGATAGCATTTTCATTCGTGTTAGTGTAGCTTCTGCAACAGCAGCTTAGTTGTCAAAGCTCACAATGGGAAAAAGATTGTTTCCTGGCTGTTTAGTTTTTAGGTTGATCCTTTTCTTCGTTAGAATCATACTTGAGATCTTGATCATCCTTGTCTTGCTTTTTTAGCCTGATCGCTTTCTGATTGCGTTATGACATAAATTACTTGAAACACGATGTCAGTGTAAGATCATTCTATTTATTTAATGTGCATTAGGCAGCTTAACAACATCAAAGAAAGAGACAGTCAGTGAGATAAGCATATGGAAGAAAAGCAACTTAGGTATGGAGGCCGGGGCAGTAGATGAGGGACCATTATGTGTCCTTAGCAAGGACAACATGGTGGAGTTGTAAGGGAAAAAAAACCTCAAAGATAAAGACGAAAGGGGGTTAGCAGGATCACGTACCAAACAACCCTCAAATAAGACCAAGGCATGGTTGTTTGCCTTGTCTTTCTCCCCACAACCCCACATGCACTTGCTCTCTTTTAGTTCTCGCCCTCCCTCTCCATATATACCCAACTCCACCTCCTCTGTTCTCTCCACATCCATCTACACCACTCCTCCTCAATATTCAGCTCTTCTTCTCCTCTCTGCTCTCTTCATAATTCTCCCTGCATCATCATCATCATCTTCTTCTTCTTCTTCTTCTCTTTTATCTGTAATATTGAAGAGTGTTGTAAGTTGTTGGATGTGTGAAATGGCTATCCGGAAATCAAACAAGGTGATGGGGCAGACAGCAGTGCTGAAGCAGATCGTGAAGAGGTGTTCCAGCCTTGGCAGGAAACAAGGATACGACGAACAAGGGTTCCCGGACGATGTCCCAAGGGGGCATTTCGCGGTGTATGTTGGGGAGAACAGGATCAGATACATCGTCCCCATCTCCTTCTTGAGCCGCCCCGAGTTCCAGTCTCTGCTCCGGGAGGCCGAGGAAGAGTTCGGGTTCAATCACGAAATGGGCATCACTATCCCTTGCCCTGCCGAAGTTTTCGAGGCTCTCACCTCGTCCCTCAGATGATATACGGTTACCATCATGATCTGATGACCTGATCATCTGACTTCATGTAGTAGTGCGCGCAGCTTGCTAGCTGGTGCTCCGTGGGTCGGAATTTCATCATTTTTATATGTTGTTGATATTCATTCCAAGAGAATTTCATTATACATATATTATCGACATGTCTATACTTGTAAAAGCATAGAGAGATCGAGCATGAACAGTAGCCCAGGGTGCTCTGGTGACTAGTTGAGAGCCCCGGGTTTGGAGGGGAAGAGTTGCGGAGGATCAAATTCGATTATGATGAGTGAGGGCATTGATCTGCCTAGCATGCTCATGATTGTCTCTGTTTCTTGTTAAATTTAGATTATTATTACTCCTGTTATAGTTTTTTCATGAGATTATCGATGTTAATATGAGACATTAGACTAGTATTTTGTATGTGGCTAGCGATAGCAGCAGCAATCGTATATATATATATATATTTGCGTTTAGCTGGAGTTTGGAGGCATTTTGTATGTTTTCCTCACAGTGGCTTTGTGGGCTAGCTTCGGCTTTTGTTCTGTGAGAGGAATGTAATGTATCCCATTACATCTCGTACTTTTACATTGCGCTGTATTGTTATTGGTTGTGCGCGTCCATCGTTCCTTTCTCCAAAGTCATGCTTGCTTGTTACAGACATAATAGGAACCAAAATAAATTACTAGATCGAAGCTAATTACCCTTTCTTATACGTTGTTTTTTAATTGACTGTTCCCTTTGTGATTGCGGAAATGATGATTGAATTAGAAAATCTCATCAGCAAAACATGACCAGATGATAGTTGAAGCATCGGATGAGTGGCAAAGTAAGGAATATCTTTTGATTTGCTTGACCAATCCGAAACTTCGATTTTAGCCAAAGGAATGAGAAGAAAAGGTTGAAGACAAGATGAGATGGGTGAGGCAATACCACAACATTGTAGACTATAGTCAGTGTGTTTGTGGGTAAAAGCAGAAGGTGCGGCCAAGACGGAACCGTACGAGTAAAGAAGGAATAGAAGAAGTGGGAAGTGGAAATATTGAATAAGATTCAGAATTACAAATGGGTTCCGTGGTTAAAAGGTTAACTACTTACTATGGAGTAATTATAGGCTCGGCGCATAATGTGGTCCGGTCAAACTTTTACGGTTGGTTTTTTTTGGCAGCCTTTTACCCAAAGTGATAGGCAAGGCTTTTGTCTTTATTTGTTGCTTCTTCTAGTAGTACAATGCATGCAAATTTATCATATATCTCGAAAAACTTTTTTTTTTTTTTTTTTACTAGACCAGAGCCATTAATTTGTGTTATTTGATCATCGCTCAATGCAAATCCACTTGGTCCAGTAATAAGACCTGATGCAAGTGATTCGAGTGATTTCACTTTTTTTGGATACAGCACCTGTGCCGCTTTGCTGACAGATACGGTATAACTCGGTGGAGGAGTCACGGCACAACACAACCCATCCTCGGTCCGTTTCTCCTATTAAGTACTTTAATAAAGTTGTTCGTATTTGTATATATAAAAAGATTCTGGTATCGTTGAGGGGAGGGGGAGATGTTGAATTAATTCAAGAAGATAATTAATTCATGTGCGTTGAGAATTGAGATCATAAGCTAACGGCAAATCGATAATGCAGAAATTAGCTTGCAGGGTACAAAGCAAACGTACTTGTTCATCCTAATTAATACATCTACGAGAATGAGGAACATAATTCGATGGTTGCATGTGCTTAGATCATAGAAAGTAGGTCCACTATGAAAAATTGAGAGAGAAATCACCACTTTGTTCTGAAGGGACAATTAACGTCTAAGTCGAGCTTTAGGATTAGAGATTATGACACCACACTGAAACACACACACACCCACACACACCTTGAGAAAAAAGAGTGAGAGTGTCCATTATCAAGAGAGGATTGATGTTTAGTTTCAATCGCTAACCAACACTTTGATTGGGAACATAGCTGGCTTAGTATTCATCACAGTAATCATCCGTTTAACACTTTGTCAAAAGGGCTATTGTGTGGGAGGGAGGATGGGGCACCTGTCTGGGGGCCCGCATTAAGAGCTTTACTTGTCACAGTGAACATTGCCAATATTTGGTGCTTTTATCTGTTGGAAGTCCTAAACTAACTACAGCCTGAAATAACTTTTTGCCAGCGGGGTCAGCATCCCTTGATGTGGCTGTCCGTCCAACGGCAAGGGAAGATCCTATGATTTCAAAACATCATAATGTGATGATGCAATTGACATCATCGGATTGTTAGACAGCATGGTGATGTGAGTTTCTGCACAGCAGACAACCCACCGCCTCGAGTGTTCCAATATGACTTCATGAAAGACATTCACCAGAAGTATGTTATGACCAGTGACTGTGAGACGAGGAGGCCGTGCGTTGAGCCTTCTTAGAATCGGAGGACACGGAAATGAAGACACGGCCTCCTCGTCTCACGATCTGGTAAAGCAGTAAAACTAAAAGACCCTGATGGGTATTCATGTTTACTTAGATCTGCACAACAATCACATGGTACACAAGGGTTGAAATCAACTGGACTATTACCAATCGAAGTGACAACAATTTAATATTTGAGTCTATTTCTTTCAACAGGATCAAGACCAACATATGCAACACACTCCATCGATAAACGCTACACAAATCTTATGTCCGAAAGCCCATATTCGACCCTCACAACTAACTGAGAGGGAGGACAAAGAAAACAACAGATTGATACAGAAATCAACTGCCACCATTTGCCGCAAAAAAATTGAAAACTCTTGCAGATTTTTCCTTCTGAGCATTTATCTGGCCGAGAATTACTAATGGCATTCCGGATATTTTACAGTCGCCATCATGACAGTAGCAGATTTTAACTTATTGACGGTGAATGTGCATGATACCTTCAGCTCCGAGCACACCATCTGCACGGGCTAGTTCCAAGAAACAACAAGCAACTCAGGATTTACAGAGGAGACACGACAACTGGTTTGTCCAAACTCATGTAAGGACTGACCGGAGTTTTCAGCATCCATAAAAACCACCAAATTATCGCATGCCTACTGGCCATTCTTCCCTTTCGAGGAAAAGAATCTGCTGAACCCACGAGACTGTTTCTCCGGAGTAGGGGTGGAAGAGGCAGAAGAGGATCCTGACTTGGTGGTCCTGTGTTTAGGAGGATTCTTAATGCTCACCGGCGACCTCAAGAAACCATTTCCATCTGCATCAGACGGGCTAAATGGGGCAGTGTACATGTTCAAAGGGGACTCAGCCCCACCAGGTTTCAGAAAACCTGTGAAACTTGGTGTCTCTGTTGGTGTCTCTGTGTCAGCCTGGTAGTATTCCTCCAAGCTCATTCCACTGGTGGTTGGTTCTTCCTCAAGATGCATGTTGCCTTTCTCACCTCTCTCACTTAGCGGTGATCCCAGGACATCTGTTGAAGGATGTAGAGCCTTCAACTGCCGACCAAGAAGGAATATGCTTTCTTGACATTCAGCTAGCTTCTCTGCTGCTGCAGCTAACTCATTTTCCTGTAGCAGCTCGGATAAAAACACGTTTTTATCGATAGTCATGCAGTTAGCTCAAAACAGGCCTACAGATAACAATACTAAACCAATGAAGATAGTAAGGCAGTATAATCAGGCAAGTAATGACAAGTTCCAGGCTTATTGATATAAGATGAGCCAGTTATATAGACAAGAGTCGACATACACAAGAAGGAACTGTGGCGAACCTGTTTGTCCTTTATGTCCATATCTGCTGCAGCTGAACACACAGCACAGCTCTGATCCCTGTCAAAAAAAGGCAGGACAACTAAGATAGGCAGAACTTGCAGATAATCACTAGACATTTCAAATGTAGCGCTAAGAAGAGATAATCAGATGATCAACTTCCATTTCAATTTTCAACTAAGATGATGAATAAAGAACATGCAACATTGATCCAATGCATATAACAGGACAAGCATATAGGAACAAAGACATCTAGGGCTGTAGGCTAAATTAATTCTGCATCTCAACAACATTGTTTCATTAGTCCATTCCACTGTGCATGACCATGGAGGACAAAGAGCATGGACAATTGCTTCAAATTCAAAACAATGCACTGTGTACACATAAATTTGTGCATATATAAATGATATCCAAAATATAATTCGGAGGCAAACATCCTAAATGCTGAATCTGCATGAAAACCGGAACTGTTTCAGGCGAAGCCGAACAAATAGATATACCGGTTCGTCCTGTGACATACTGATGCCGTAAACTCCAAAACGAACTTTACCTCAATTGATCTCTAGCGATGCACTAAGATGTTAAAAGATGACAGCTTGTAAAATGAAACAAGCAGATAAGTGATGCATATTTAGACTTGGGACACAATAAAAGGATTTCTACCCAAACCTCAGTAATTGTTCCTCCAAGGCTTTGCATTTGGCTAAAGCATCCTTATGACAGATTTTTTCAGATTGAAGCTCATTCTCTAGCGATTCCACCTCGTTCCGAAGAAGATTAACATCAGTTTCCAACTCCTCAGCTCGTCTTTCAAGTGACTTATAGGACTCTGCCATGCATTTCAGCTGTGTCTCAGCCAAGCTGTTGGTCTTCAGAGCAGATGCAAACTGTGATTTAACTTCAGCAAGCAACTGCTCTGTTTCTCGTAGCTGAATTTTTGTACTCTCAAGATCTTCAGAACACCTAGCGAAATCCCGCACAATGTTATCCTTCTCTGCTTTCAATACTTCTAGGTCCTCCAAGGTGCACTTAAATGTAGCTGAATCAAAGCCTGTGCACTTAAATGTAGCTGAATCAAAGCCTGTGCACTTAAATGTAGCTGAATCAAAGCCTGTGATAATGTTAGCTTCATGAGGAACCTCAGGATTTGACGACGAATAAGAAATATGGGAACCATGAGAATATCTCTCTTGAAGAGGCGTGCTGTTCTCTGGCAAAGCAACCTTGTCTATACAATCAGGACTGCTGCCTTCTGCTTCATTACATTTGTATCCCAGGAAACTAATGCTCAGATCACTGGCTTTAAACAAAACTTCAGAAAGGACAACAATGAAATCAGCTAAACTCATATCATTGCGTAAAACCTTGTTGAATGAGGTCGAAAACTCCTCAATCTTGAGGCTAAGACAATTTTCCTCATCAGAAGTACCCACAGCCGAAGCTTCTTTGCCAAGGGACAATACAAAGTCATGAATATGAGACACAGCAGAGACCAATGCTTGGCTCTCAATTGCCTCTGTTGGTTTCCCCCGGGTACCATCTTCGACCATAGAGATTTCTCCACTAGCAGGAGTCCTAGCATTTTCAAGAAGAGCTCGTTGAGCAGCTGTATCACCTGAACAGTGTTTCTCTTCTGAAACACAGTTCACAGGTGGAGGCAGCAGCATGGCATGCATCTCTCGCACAACACTCTTGATTTCTTCAAGCATTTTCTCAACATCAGACTCATTGGGAATGGACTCGAATACCTTGCGAATTTTTGTTTGAAGAGTTGAGAGAGCACCAGCGACCTCCTCGAGTTTTACAGATTCAGTTCCATTGCAAATTTGTTCTTCTATACCGGAGATGACTCCGCCTGATCCATTAGATATGCCTGCTAATTTCTCCATTTCAAGAAAGTCATCCATGAGCTCCAAGCGCTTCACGCTATCAGTTTTTGAGGTATCTACCCTCTTCATTTTCAAATGAGATATCTCAGAGATCATCGTTGAACTCCATGAATCGGCACAGCTTCCAGTATCAAAGTTTCCATCTTCAGATAACGATGCTATGCTAGGAGGATTGCTTGAGCGTCTAGTTGAGGTCTGATCATCAATTTTTGCAGAACTCTTTTGCAGATCTAAGGTTTGCAATTGCGCTTCTAAGCTTTGAAGCTTGGTGGCTGTCTTAGCACACATATTCCTTGAAGCTTGTAACTCACTGTTGCGGTGTGCCAATGCTTCTTTAAGCATCTTTGTTTCTTCTTCCATAGAGAAGAGGCGTTCTGCAAGGAACTCATTCTCTTTTTGGAACTTCTGATGACCATCAAGGGAAAATTCGGGTGCCTGCAACATGTGAATATTGTGGGGAAATTGCGGACTAACAGGTTTTCCAGGAGATTTTCTGTGACTAGTATCTCCATATTCCCGGCCTAAGCTTTCCACTTCAATCTTCATCTGGGCCAAAGCTGCAGGACCCGGCAACTTTTTCCTAACAAGACCTCTCAGCCTTTGGCACTCAGCCTCAAGCTTCATTATTTTCTTCACACCTTCCATGTGTTGCTTGTTGGCTACTTCTGCAGACTTCGCACTCATGTTTTTTTCTTCATTACGTATTTCCAACTCCTTGGAAACAATATGCAACTCATACTTCAAGGAATTGATTTCCCTTTCACATGATTCAATATTATTCTTTAAAGTATTAATCTCTGCCTCGGCTTGTGACTTTTCTTCATTAATCTTGAATAACATATTAGATCGCTCCTGCAGAGATCTTGAAAGTGCGGCATTATCAGCTGCGGCTCTTAGAAGTTCTTGGTCCAAGCTTGCTATCTTGGCTTCAAAGTTGACCTTTAAATTTTCCAATTGCTTGTTTTTAGCAAGTGCAAGCTCCTGCAAGTTCTGTTCATTTTCTTCCTTCAGATTTCGTATCTGTCGCATGCATTCCTTCAGAGCACCATCCAGATGAGTCGCACGGTCTTCAGCAGTAAGTTTAGAAAGCGTCACTGTTTCCAGATGGTTTTTCAGAGTCAAAGCTTCTGCTTCAGCCTTCTCCCATCCTGAAATAAACCACAAGTGAGTATCACTGACTAAATAACATTTGCAAGGCAAGCACCTCAGACGATAAAAAGCTACCCGTTCAGCTCTTTGCTAGGATGATAAGAATCTACTTCTTCATAAAGAAAAAATGAATTACTTCATACCTGAGACAGCTTCTTCAGCTACTTTTGCATGCTGCTTCACAAGCTTATCCTTGTTGGTCATCTCTGAATGAGCAGAAGCGAGTTTCTCATTCAACTCATCCACTTGTTCCTCCAGCGTCTTAATTTGATCCTCATATGCTTCCACTTGCTCCTCGTAATTCTTCATTTGATCCTCAAGTCCAGTCAAATGGCCATAGGACTCAACGGAGATTTGAACATAGTTTGGCTTTTTATAGTTATCCTGTCAAACCCATAAACAAGCATCTCCAATATAAACAAATAAAATAAAAATGATGCCTCAATAAGAGCTGCAAATAGCACACGAAGAAGGCTATCTCCAGGCAAGAATTATCAGCTTGATAAATATGGGACACTTGAGAACAGGAATCATGTAAAAATGCAATGGGGGGGGGGGGGGGGGGGGGGGGGCTTCTCTACCCAAAACAGATGCAAATGGGGACAGAAGTGTGAAGGGTTAGTCCTCAAAAATATGATACACATAGATTATTCGAACCGATAGGACAATCACCAAAGGAACTAACCAAACCAACCTTCTCAGACTGAGTTCCACCGGAAGCAAGAGGAGCAGTGGCAGAGTCCAAAGTAGCAATCGCCTTCTCCGTCGCGGACTTGCTGGATGATTTTCTCTTCCACCAACTACGCCCTTCCATTTTCTAGTCCTTTGGATTCTACATACGAACAGCAGATCATTACCACAATAGCATCACTGAATACTTCAGCATGTCACCAGAAAGGAAAAAAAAAAAAGGCAGCGTAAGCAAACGGGCAGGAATTCAATAACGTGTATGTCGCATGACAGTCGCCACAAACATTCAACAACAGAACATGTTAGAATGTGAAACATATCAACAATGTTTTGGAATATAATATAGGATAGAGAAAAAGATCATGGATCTTATCTCTCCGATTTGAACTTGGTAGAGAATAGGATTGATTCCAAGGTTCAGGAAAAAAAAAACTCACCGACGCCCAAAATGCAAAAGAGCCAAATGGTCGAGTAAAATATGTAATTTAGAGAGACTCAAATTCAAGACAGGAAAGGAAATCTAACAGCTCCATGATAGACCAAGAAAAAAAAACCCACAACAAGTTTTCTGATATTATTTGCTCGAAATAGCAGAACAAAATAGACCATTCAAAGAAGACTGCACCAATGAAGCAACTGAGAGAGAGGGGGGAAGAGGAGAGCGCATTGATCTGCCACAAAAGAGCAGTACAATACGAGGGAGGGAGGGAGGGAGGGACAAAAGCTGCGGAGACTACAACAAACAAGCCAAAACCTCTGACGAGTACAGCATAGGAGAGCGAAATCATGTGATATCGGATGGAGTTTTCACCATTTCCCTTTCAATCTAACCACAAAAGAGACAACGAAATAAACCAGACATACATACCCCAGCTTCTGGTTATAGTCAAATACACAAGACCCATTTATTTATTCATTCAACCATTTTCTTGAAAATTTATAAAAAGGGAAGAGAGTCATGCAATGACCTACATTAAGAAACCTTACACCATTGCTGTCGCTTTTAATTTACCTGGGAGTTTCTCTTGGGTTATTCAAATGGTTGAAACTTTCAGAAATCTGCAAGTGACTCTCATGTCAAACAAGCAGAAATCGCAGAGCACAAGCAGCAGAATGCAGCAACCTCATCTATCTATCTATCCATCCATCATAAAATTAATGTCTCTGTGGTGCATTATTTTGAGGGTGGGTGTAGGTGGTGGGTGAGTCAATAGAGTGAGTGATTTATTTTGTCAAATAACCAGGTCCAATTTAATGTGACGAGAAATCAACTGCTGCTACCCCAGCATGCTCCTTGTTTTTATCGACATTTTTTGAAACATAAACAAAACGATTTTACTCCTATGGTTCCAGGGAAAACCAATTCGGACACATTCACACACGCTTGTGTCCTAAGCAAAGAATCCCTAATTTCAAGCATCAAAAAAAAAATTACAGTTATTTATTAAATTGGAAAATAAGAAAGGAAGGCGTTGCGATGATGGATACTGAAAAAGCAAGCTAAAGCTTCAATGATTAAAAAGAGAAGAGCATGATTAAAGCAATAAACAAGACATGGAGAAAAGAACAAGAGCTGAAATCAATCAATTAGGAGCGATTACTTCTCGTCATCTCCACTAACATTTTCATCACTACTTTTTTTTATTCCTCATCATTCACCTGTTTCTGCACCCTTTTTTTCGTTTTCCAGGGGCCCAGCCGACACTGGAAAGAAATCGAGTAACCGACACGATTTCAGCATTGAAACACGGAGAATCGGATGCCGGAATCGAAGACATTGTGGCGAGGTCATTTAAAAGAACAAAAACAGCAATGCTTTCCTCGCTCGATTGGACCGTCCAAATTAGGAAAGAAAACAAACAATACACGGATTCGAACTCACCGGATGAGACGAAATGCTCAGCAGGAAAATGGCAGATGCTGAAATTATTTCTTCAGCAACCCTGGAAAAATAACCACAAGTGGAGGTGGAAGCGAGTGGAAGCAGTGCAAAGTGGGAAAGGGGAGGGAGGGAAAGTGTGGAGGATGCGGCGGTGAAAGTGGTGGTGGAGTGGAGAGTGGGAAAGCTGAGGGGAGGCGGTGGTCCTCAGTCCACTCAGCTGAGGGGAGTGGGAAAGCTGAGGAGGAGACTTGAGAGTAAAAAGAAAGGGAGCGCAGAGTAGAGAGAGGAACATAGAGGGAGAAAGCGAAACTGTGAAGAGAGCAAGGGTTATCGTATCCGGGGTTAGGCATCTCGCAGAAAAGCCTCTGGGGAGAACGTTGGAAACTCCCCCTAAAAACATCGACCGTACCACATATTTTCACTGTTTTCAAAGAACACAGTGAAAGTGGGAATTCTTTATTAAGTAGTCCTACTGCAAATTCTAAGAACAAGCGGGGACAACTCCTTCCGTCCTGCCTACACGCTTCTTCTGTATTTAATAAATCGTCACGACTAGACATTGATTCAAACTTCATTTCTTAATTATCGTAATTCATAGTAATTGTCGGTTGATTCTTTTCCATATTTCATGTTATGGTATACTCCTGCTATGGTGATTGTTGATGGCATTCCCTTGCAACCCGATTCACGCCTGCGTGGCCTTCAATTCATATGCGGACGATTAGAAGCTGTGATTTGATGTCAGCGGGACCAAGTTGATGCCCCCAATAATATTTTTACGGGACCGAGTGCCATGCCCTTTGTTCTTGTACCGTTGTCGTAACAACTTTTATGGCTAATATCCCAAAGACATTAGGCCATCAATAGAAGGAAAGTGTTGATCAGCGTAAGGAAAGTGGTGTGGTGCTTTGAAAATAAGCACCACACCACGTTACAAAACTAATCACAGAACTTCGAATTGGAAGGCCCCATCCATCGTAAAAGGGTTGAGAATTGAGATCAAGAGCAAAGTAAAGCATCAAGAAAGAGGATGAATTAGAGAAATAGCAATGCGATGAGCTGAGCTGTACTGCACTGTACTGTACTCCCCCACTCTGACCCTTTAGTGGCTTTCTTTTTTCATTTTTCAGACTCTTCGGACCACTACCACACTACACATCCTCTTTCCCTCTCCCTGTATGCTGCTCTCTCCTCCTCGTTGCTCCAGCTCATTTTGTTTGTTTCACTCTGCCAAAGTTGGAAATGCATCTACCCCCAGGAGGAGACTCAAGACTAATGCTCGCTGCTCCATATCCACCGTCGGTTCATCCATCCCCCTTTGATTACTCAAAGCCCGACATTCAATTATGCTTAGCTGTCTCTTCGTGTCCTTTTTCCATTTAGTACATCCACTATTTAGATGTTCCCTTGCACTTTTTACCCATCTTTTCTACGAGTAAATGGTATCCGAGGGAACTTTAATCGCAAATCATGAACCACGTATCATAATCATACCCATTTAGCCAGAGCACTCCAAGCAGTTTTTTTATATGACTTTTATCTTTATATATAAAAAAATTATCAAAAAATAGATCACCTAATATATTTTTTATCATCTATTTTTATATTTAAAAAACCAAAAATTTATTTTTTTTATATAATTTATATCATTAAAATAATATAAAATTAATACTTTTCTTCAAAAATATTAAAATATTTAAAAAAATTGAATTATTTTAGGTAAAATAAAATAAATAATATAATCTTATTTTAAAAATTGAAAAATTATTACTCTAAAAAACGTTAATAATATATAATATTTTCTATACATTATGAAAAATGAAGAATTTCTTGATGAATATCCATATGCAATTATAATCATATAAAAGTATCCCATTATGATTTCATTATCATCTACTATCCCATTATCAATTACAATCGTTTTCCCAAAACATAAAAATTACATTTAAAATTCAAATCCCTAAAATTCATTCTTTTTAAATCCAAAATTGACTTTTCTATCGGTTTAAATCCTTTCGAAGGATCACAAGCATGGCCGGCCTGCATCTATGTCCAAACCATGTTCTGAGCTTTGACAAGAACCCTCTTGATAAACAAGCTGTCGGGACCAGATGAAAAATATTACGGTATTTATGCAAGATATCGTGTGCAAGTAGCTGGGCTTTGTTTTAAAATCTCCACCTGGTCTTGTGCGGCAATCGACGCCACCATCATCGAATATTAAACTGGTCAACAACGCATAGCAATATGGAACAAAGCATCTTTCTTTTTGTAAATGAACCCAACTATATAGATTTTGCTACAATACCCATAAGAAAATCAAGCCCCGTAGCACCTTTCTTTTGGTTATGAACACGATGCCATATCTTTGAGATATAGAAAGCAATATTTTTTTATCAAGAAAAATTAGAATAGATCTTGTAAATTAGGAAATCTTGATTTGTTTTTCAAAAAAATAAATAATAAAATCAGTGGGATACTTCCCTGGAAAAAACAGAGAAAGGTGATATTTATCGATAATTTTTTTTGTTAGATAGTACCTCCAGGTAACTTTTTTTGAAAAATCAATAAATGAAAAAATGTGCAAATTTATATATAGAATCTATTATGTGAGTGAGTAAAAAATTGAATAAGTATACATAAAAAATAATATTATAACATTATTGTAGGGATAGGGATGAGGAAACTGTCTTATAATTAATATTAATAAAGAATAAAAATAAACTGTTTTCATTTGCTACGTGTTTCGGACCCATATGTAGTTTTATACTTGTAAGCGTGTTGTGAATAGCTACCTATCTTACTCTGAAGCCATCTGATTGATATGATAGTTTAGTATCTAGCTTATATGTAATGTACAGGGTAGTAACGGTCAACTATTTGATCATCATGCATCAACCACCACATCGATCCTCGTCTCATTGGTTCTGATTGCAAATGTGTATAAAACGCTGCTCATGTTTGCAAACTCAATATAAAATCACACAATGACTGAGGATTTGAGTTTAAGCACGCTAATCCTTTTAAATGCAGTATGCATCATTAATCTATGAATTTCTACATTTACTTTGATATAGAGACAATCAACACTATTTAACCCTGCAAGATCGTACTGTTGCGTTGATGATACATGGACACGTGATTGTTCTAGTGTTGCTTCTGCTACCAGGCTTAAAAATGGGCACATAAAACACTTTTCATATACCCGTGTGATCTATCCATCCAATCCAAAGAAATTAAAGGCATTACAGGCAAAGCAGCAACAGCGTGCAGCATAATATATACGACTCATCCTGTGATCTCTTCTCGTTTTGTTTCTCGTTTTGGTCGGAAGTTCTCTTCACGTTTCATGTCCACTTTCCCTTATCTTTTGTTTTTTAACAAGGTTGCGTAAAACGGAGGGTACACTTATGATGGGTGGGCCATGTGACTGCCTAGAAACAAAACAGTGCCGTAGACAAAAACATATGCTATTTCCAGCCGATCAAATTGTCTCCATACAACACCAACGCATATTGGGTTAACTCAACCTGTCATTCGGTAAGTTTCTCTATTTTTTTCACTACAATTATTCCCATAACTTAGTTTTCTTTTACCCAGCAATGCAGGATGTAAAAACAAACCTTTTTCTGACAAGACGAGAATGAGGATAGTGAAGTTTTGATTGTCGGTGGTGTTGGAGTGGGGACATGTCAAATTAAGGATGTCGATCAATAAAAACTTCGAACAACTGGATCGACCCCACCCAAAATATATATACGCCGATGAGTTGTAAAATTGCATAGATTGTGGTTATGGCCAGTAGTAGGGAAGAAGCCAATTCAATGACGTTAATCACTGGACGATGAATACCACCTGAGTGACCTTAACTTGCCAGCCCCCACCCCCCCAATCCTAACGTTCAGCCGCAACTTCACTTGTGCATCTTTCTGGAATAATAGAACTCCGTAACCATCGATAATTAGTGATGTACTTAGCATAATAATTTCAAGAGTATTTTGGAGGAGCAATCAACTGCATCATGTATCCGTTCTCGCTGTCCTTCCTATGGTATCCGATGGGTAATAATCATAATAATACTGTTGTGATTTTCCGATGCACATAATAATTTATGGTCTTGTACACAAAAGATTGATATGTGACTCGCTGGCTAGGAGAGCAAGCTAAGCCAGGGTGGGACTTTTGTACTGGTCATGCTTGAGTGTACGCGCCTACACGTTGATGGCAATTCAACTTTGATAACGACGAGAGCACTGAGACCGGGCCAGCCTTGGTGATCTATTTCATCCCCGCATGAGCTGCACGAAACGATATGGCATACACAGGGACTTGATCTTTCACCTAACTTATGTCTCGGACCGTCGCTATCGTGTTTAACTAACCATGTTATCTGAAATCCCTACTCGATCTCTCCCAATCAAGCAGATATATTATAATACTGTTCAGATGGCAACTTCAAAGGGAAAAAATGATAGAAACTCACGAAGACCATTGAGTGTCTTGTCACTTAGCGTCTCGTATCCATGTATCACTTTTCACCAAAGAAATCGAACTACATCACTTACTCATACAAGCGGCATACGTATGCCCGATATGTATACCGTACGTACAAACCAGGCTTAATCGATTGTACCAAGCCACATTGTGATCCAATAACAAGAAGCCATACTTGGGTGCACGAATCTATCTATAATTAGTCACCAAAAAGGCCAAACTGAAACATCAGGACAAGAGATGTTTCCAACCTAAATTATTTCTACTTTGATGTTATACATTACTGCTCAATCACCAAGCTGGCAGGCTCCCAATCGCAATGGGGGCTGAAGCTGGATGGGCTTAGACCTTTTTATGGGCTCCAATAAGAGGAAAAGCTGAAGCCAAGGCCCAGGAGCAGGCCCAACCCAAATCGGAATCGCCTTCCTCCCTCAATCCATTATCTATCAGTTTTTCTGACATCACTGCGCTGCCTGTACGGTGTATCTCTCTTTTGTACTGTTGCTCTCAGCACAGCGGAAAAACTTCTCGCTGGCACTCACCCGGCAATCTCCATCGATCTTCGTCATCGCAGACCATTTCTGCTATCAGTTTGGTTTGAATCTGTAATGGCTGACACCTCCGCCGCCGGCGACTCCTCCGACTTGGACAAGCTCTACGAGTACGGCGAGCAACTCAACGAGGCCAACGACAAATCTCTGGTCACTTCTTCTTATTCTTCATTTTCCTTCGAGGATGATTAGTGTCTTTTTTGTGTTTGAGAGTTTAGGGTTGTCTCTGTCTCATCAGATGCTGCTTTTGTTGTTGTGTTGGTGTGAGTGATTGCAGCATGTCGAGGCGTATAAAGGCATTATTAGGGCCACGAAGGGCAGTATCAAGGCTAAGCAATTGGCTGCGCAGCTTATTCCCAGGTTCTTCAAGTTTTTCCCCGATCTATCCAGCGATGCCGTCTACGCTCATCTCGATCTCTGCGAGGAAGAAGTCCTTGGCGTTAGTCCTTTCTGCTAACCTTTTTCAATTCTCGTGGATTGTTGCCATTTAGATTTAGTGTTGTGTGCTCTAACAAGCAGATGCACCGGCGGATATCCTTGGGGTTTTCAATCAAGTTGGCAATAGTATGTCTTTTACAAAACACTGAGTTGCAGAAAGGATTCTATGTTTTGGAATCTTTATATCTTGTTAGTTGTTTATCCAAGTGTGTAATTGAAGACTGTGACCTCCAGTGACCTTTGCTTTAGATGCTAGAAGATGCTGAAATTCATTATTCAAATTTTTATTCCCCAAAACTATTGGAACTATGTTGCACTCTATTCATCTTTGTGCTGTCAAATGCATGGTATTGCTTATATTTTGAATTTAAGATATGATCCTGTTTGCTGTTTCTTGCAGGTCCGGGTTCAAGCGATTCGGGGACTTCCTCTGTTTGCCAAGGATATGCCTGATTATCTTGGAAGAATTGTTGATATTCTTGCTCAGCTGCTTATGGCTGGTAACACATGCTTATGGCTAGACTGTCCAGCTTCGTTTTATCGTTCTTAAATCTCACTTTTAATGTTACTCAGAGGAAAATGTGGAACGTGATGCTGTACAGAAAGCTCTAATGTCATTGCTGAAGCAGGATGCCAAAGGTGTGTTCCATAAAAAAATTGGTAACATTGTGGCATGGCATGCTGCTGGTAATGATGTGTTTTGTTGGAGATACAAGGAAATCTATCTTGCACATTGGAACTTCGTTAGTGATATCAATAGAATAGCCTAGAATCAACTCAACAAAATCGTGGAGAACTCGCATGTATTATTTGTTAAACTCGGGTTGTTGGTTTTACTCCACTAAAATTTTAGGGAGAACATATGGAAACCAGACACCCTTTTTGAACAAGAATACCTGTCTTGGTTATTGATCCTCAGTCCCAACCATTCATCGGACATTTATTGCTCATGCTGTAATATCTTCCTCAATGCTTTACACTGATGTTTTACTTTCAATCTGAAACAGCTTGTATTCTAAAGCTTCCGAGATCTCTGAAGACGTTTCTATATTCTAACCATGGGTGACTTTTGCGCCATTAAATCATGAGTTTTTTTTTTTGGGGTGCCAAAATACCATCTGAGCATCATGATTTCATCCAATCACCCATTTTCATAAGCAATACCCTTTGTTAGCGACAGACTATCTTTATGACCTCAATGCTGAACATACCTACTTTCTGCAGAGGCCTTGACAGGATTATTTAAGCATTTTTCCAGTCAAGCAACTACTGATGAGGTCATTGAAGAAAATGTTCGTGATAAGGTGCTAAGCTTTATCAAGGAAAAGGTATTGCATCTATGTTGCACAGTGGAGGCATCTTTCCTCCGTCGCATAGTATTGTCTTGTTCTTAAATTAACCAAGTAGGTATGCAGGTTTTCCCACTAAAAGCTGAGCTTCTGAAGCCCCAAGAGCATATGGAACGACACATAACAGACTTGATCAAAAAGGTTTTTCCACCCTCCCTCATGTCTTAATTTCTTTTCTTCTATATATCCATCTGGCCATGCTTCTCTATCATGCAATCGGTTGGTAGCTATTGTTCATGCTTGATGTTATCTGAATTCCTATATCTGACAATTTTCTGAGACAATCTGGTTATGTCTATGTTTCAGAGTTTGCAAGATGTAACGTCTGAGGAATTTAAAGTGTTCATTCAGTTCTTGAAAAGTCTAAGCTTATTTGGAGATAAAGCTTCACCAAAGAACATTCAAGAACTTATTGAAATTACCGAGGGACAAGCAGATCTAGATGCACAGTTCGATGTGAGTCTTCATTTTCAGCCGCATTTTTTGCAGTACCTTCTATATTTGCCTCTGACTTGATTCATATTTGTCCATGCTGCATTTTTATTTGATCCTTAAGACAATGTAAATATCATTAACTACATATGTTGATTTATTCAGTTATATGTTTTTCAAATTGCCTGTATGTATCATCGCTTCATTCTCCTCAGGCTTCCTATTTTTTGAGTGACTGCAGTTCATGGCCTCAGGTCCTCAGGTCGGTCTCTTTGGCATCAAACTAGAAGCATCTAAGAGGTTTTGCTTGTATCTTAGCAATTGTGAACCATTATGATTTTCTAGTTTGCATTTGATCCTAGTCCACTATCTTCGTTCTCACTGATCGTTTGCTGAACTGATCTGGCCATTAAAATCAAATATTCCCACTGCCTTTTTCGTACTTCTGATGCGAGATAGCTCACATTTTTTTGCCCAAGATTCCCAGAACTCTTAAGCCCTGTGGCTGTTTGACATGGTTTCTGATTGTGGGTTTCTGTTTAGGGTTCTCTAGCTAACGAATCTAAACTAGTTGGTTTGACCTTTTTTTTCCCCAAAAGCGAAGAATCAAAAGCGGAAAACTGAAATCCAAAAAAAAAAAAAAAAAAGGATTTTCTGATTCCTGATTTCTTTGGAGAGAATATTTTGACCCCTTTTCCAATATCATTTTATTTGATGTGACGGTTTTGTTTTTTGATTCTGTTATTGGTTCTGAATTTCACTATTTTGAGGAGTCATAGCAAATAAACCCTTAGTTTTTCAGTTTTCCCTCCATTTTTATTTATTTGCAATAAATTAATACTCTGGTTGTTTCCTTGCCTGTAATCTCTCCCTGTCTCTCTCTCTCTGGTTGCTGGTCAGCCGAAATCTCATCCTATAGAGTAAATAGAGTAAGTTGAAGATGTAGAATGGCCACCTCTCTCTCTTAATGCTGGCCTTTTAGCCGTCTATGTCAAGAAAAATCTATATCTCTTAACCTTGTATTCTTTCAAATTGCAGGTTTCTGATATAGACCACATCGAGAGATTTCAAACATGCATCTCACTGGCTATCCCCTTTTTTATGGTAAGAGTTGTCGATGTTTTTGTTTTCAAAAAAAAGTTTGTGTGCTATCGTATTGCCCATAAAACTATATATGATCTCTTTGAGCTTAGGCGTCTTTTTCTAATTGCTTTTAATTGATATTGTCATCTCAGAGAGGTGGATCAAACAGCAAATTCCTGCATTATGTGGCCAAATGCATCCTTCCTGTTTTTAACAAGGTAACTTACTGTATCTGCCACCTGCAAGAGTATCTTTTACTTTCTTCTTTCTGTTTCAGAATAAATTTGTTACTAGGTACTATAATGTTTCTGAGACAACTCTATGGAAAGCCCAAACTTATGTTCCTCTGGTTATCTGGATTTTATGTATGTGTTTGTTTTTCTCATAGGTATTGTGTTTACCATTTCTTCTTTCCTTGTAGCTTCCCGAGGAGCGTAAGTTGGAGATCCTGAAAAACTTTGCAGAAATTTCCCCTTATACCACGCCACAGGATTCTCGCCAGATTCTTCCTTCAGTTGTTCACCTTTTGAAGGTATGCATTCGTTATGTTTACATAGAAAGTGAAGTTTCATATTGATTCTTATTCTGATGGATGTTACACATTGGATTCTCCCTTTTCTTCCCCATGGAAGATAAGAATGAGACAAAGTAGAGTACCTGATAAAAAGACCACCCGCTACATTGGTGATGCTATTTTCTTGCCTTGCAAAAAGAATGAGACAAAGTAGAGTGCCTGATAAAAAGACCACCTGCTACGGTGGTGATGCTATTTTCTTGCCTTGCAAAAAGAATGTCTCCTCATTACCCTTAGGCGAGGGCAACGAATTTTACTTGATCAAGATCGTGCTTTTCTTAATCTGATCTCAGTTTGTTCTTACCTTTCAATCTTGTTGTTTAGTATTTTGTTTGAATTTTTTCTCACATCTCTTTCTGAGAATGCCATTGGTTGCCACAGGCCCTCCAGGTCCTGTTGGACCAAGATTGGGGCATGATCTATCAATAAATAGAAAACAGAGGTACTGCAGTTCATCTCACTGTCTCCATTTCCTGTCTCAGAAGCACATGCCTGGGAGAAAAACAGAGGAAATGAACTTCAGTTATGTTGAATGCTTGCTGTATGCATTTCATCATTTAACCTCGAAGGTCATTGTTGTTTTTTGGCCTCCTTATCCTTACTTTCTATCCTGTCATGTATAGTCATCCGAGGATGTTGTTCCGAATCATTCTCATAGTTTACCCGATCTTGTGTGTTTGGCAGGCCTCAAATGCCACGAATAGTCTATGTAGATATAAGATAGTGACTGGACAACCATCAGATAGGCTTGGAGAAGATTTTTCAGACCAGTACAAGGACTTCATTGAGAGGTATTTTCTAGTTGTTTCTGACTGTCATAAAATTCATGAAGTTCAAATCTTTGTCACAGTATTGAAAGAAATGAAGGTGAGAAGCGTACAACGTTCAGTGATAAAATTCACACAATTTAAAGTTTTATACCAGTTTAATTAAGTAGAGAATGTGTGCTTTGCCAACTTTAGGTCATGTTGTGTGCTCATATGATATCCCATAGAATTTGCTATGTTTGAGCTAGCATTTCTTGGATATGAGTTTCTTTGCATGCTCATACTTTGTTGCTTGTATTCTGTAGATCAGGCATGCAGTATGGCAACCATGTGGTTATCTTTCCACTGAGATGAACCATTTGTTTGAAATGAACTCGTTCACGATTAGTTTTAGTTGTATTTGATCTCTTCCCTAGAGAATTCAGCCAAGGAGTTCCATGGTTGTTCCCTAGAGAATTCAGGCTATGAGTTTTTCTGTATTCTTGCTTGAAGCGTTGAGACCCATGAGGCTTAGTAATATGAGAAGACCTGTGATTCCTTTTTTTTTTTTGTGGTATTTTTCTTGGAACAGATCTGTGCTTTCGTTTGGTCATGCTGCTGGATGTTAGTTTCCAAAGCCTCTTCTCAAACCAAAAATTAGAAAAATTAAGTAGCAATGTAGATAATCGCTAAATATCAAATGAACCAAACGATTCATTTCCAATCAAGTGTAGTAAGCCAAATAGATTCCTATGGTCTTGTGCTGCCTACTTAATGTCCACCAGAAAAAAACGTATAACAACGTATTGATGTATGGTGAAATCTTGAAAATAAGGAATCTTGAGTAGTATTTTTGGCTTCCACTTGCTGCTGCTCAGATGATGTCTCTTTAGCATTTCCAGTTGTATTAACCCTGCCTTGCTCAAAGCACAGCTATGAGCATATGAGTTGATCATGCTTTACGAAAGGAAATTCAAACTTCTATTTCTTTATTCTTGGTTATTTTATCTTCCACATATTGGAATGTCATGTGAGTAATCTGTTTCAGATATCACTGTGTTATGGGTGTGATATGTTAACTTGTGTAGAGGAGCTATCTAGAGCCACAATGAAGAAGTTGACGCCAGGAATTAATGATCACAAGAAGGCAATGGCAAATACAGCATCAGATGAGGCAAAGGAGAGGATTGTAAGTCGATCTGGGCACTTGAGGGACCTGTAAACGGACTTCTCTTATCTATCTTCAGTATCTAAAACATAATACTGTTGATGCAATGCAGAAAACTCAGAAGAAAAATGCCACAACTGGATTGAGGACTTGTAACAATATTCTGGCCATGACACAGGTAGGCATTTTTCTTGCTTTTTCTCAATGTCATGGTTTGCATACGGAGCTGACCAGCTTGTCAACAATGTTTTTGCTTCCAGCCATTACATGCAAGGTCACCCTCCTTTATTTCTGATAAGAGAATCAGCCTATCATGGAAAGAACCAACAAATTCTTCTGAGCCTTCATCTGGGTATGCTAGAGCTTCTCTATTTGCTCTTGATGTTTATGAGTTGTTATTATATTGCCAAGGAAGCTTTCAACTATAACAGAGGGTGGAGGCGTCTACTGGACAAATATATGCGGGCAGATTACATGCTCTGTTGTCTGTTAATTTAATCCCTCCTTGGCCCAGTATGCTTCAAACCAAGGCAAATATGTATTCTCGACTGTACATACATTGTGTACATGCATTGAGTTTGGGACGGGTTAGGGTTAAACCTAAAGATATGTAGGTATGTCGAAGTTGCATCAAATGCACCCAACTAGCTGCAGCAAGGAGTATTTGGAAGCACATCCAAGACCAATGACTTATTTTGTTGTTCATGAAGAATTTGAAGGAATGATCTAGAGCTATTCCCTTATGCTTAAAGCACAGGTTACAGACTTGCATGTGCCACCACTTGTTGCTCTCATGTTG
>LIEC01006579.1:0-25508 GCA_001925005.1 Drosera capensis
GGTAGTAACATAAAAATTATCAACCAGCGTGAATCAGCTAGCAGCAGCATCTTCAAGCATAAAGAGTTCAATCTGAAGTCCCTTGGCATAGGTGGTCTGAGTAATGAGTTTGCAGACATATTTCGAAGGGCATTTGCTTCTAGAGTTTTCCCTCCCCATGTGACTAGCAAATTGGGGATCAAGCATGTTAAGGGGATGCTTCTTTATGGGCCTCCTGGTACCGGCAAGACTCTGATGGCTCGACAGATAGGTAAGATGCTAAATGGAAAGGATCCCAAGATTGTCAATGGACCTGAAGTGTTGAGCAAGTTTGTTGGTGAAACTGAGAAAAATGTCAGGGATCTATTTGCTGATGCTGAGCACGATCAAAGGACCAGAGGTGACCAGAGTGACTTGCATGTCATCATCTTTGATGAAATTGATGCTATTTGTAAGTCCAGAGGTTCAACTAGGGACGGAACTGGAGTTCACGATAGTATCGTGAACCAGCTTCTGACAAAAATAGATGGTGTGGAGTCCTTGAACAACGTGCTTCTGATTGGGATGACAAATAGAAAGGATTTGCTTGATGAAGCTCTCCTGAGGCCTGGGCGATTGGAGGTTCAGGTTGAGATCAGCCTGCCTGATGAGGCTGGTCGTTTACAGATTCTAGAAATTCATACAAACAAGATGAAAGAAAATTCTTTTCTTGCTCCTGATGTAAATTTGGCAGAACTTGCTGCTAGAACGAAGAACTATAGTGGAGCGGAGCTTGAAGGAGTTGTAAAAAGTGCTGTATCATTTGCTTTGAATAGGCAACTGAGTGTGGATGACCTTACTAAGCATGTGGACGAGGAAAACATAAAGGTTGGCATGGATGATTTTCTAAATGCCCTCCAAGAAGTTAAGTCTGCATTTGGAGCGTCCACAGATGATCTTCAAAGATGCAGGTATGATTGTCAATCTATATCTTAGTTTTTGTAGTGGTTGATTCGTAGTTTGCATGGACTCTGAACATATTTCTTTTGATAGCTTCTGGACTTGTCTAATATGATCCCTGCTCAGCAATAGCCTATTCACTGAAACCAATTTTTACATGCTTGTTGTTAAGCGTCCTTGGCCAATATGCAGTGCTTTCTCTCATTCAACGTTGTGAGTCATTCAGCTTTGCTCATTATAATGACTAATTCACATCGTTCAGACCTTTTTGGTGTATTTAGTTCATTAAAGGAGGAACTAATGACTTAGATTGATTAAATAAAATGCAGACTGAATGGCATGATTGATTGTGGTGAACGCCATGAGCACATCAGACAGAGAGCAATGCTACTTTCCGAGCAAGTTAGGCAGAGCAGAGGAAGCCCAATTATGACTTGTCTTCTGGAAGGCCCTAGTGGAAGGTTTGCACGCCGAACTTATTCTTTCGTTTCATCTATTTTGATATCTCTAATCTTTGGTGACTGTTGTTGACAGTGGGAAAACAGCTATAGCTGCTACAGTTGGGATTGAAAGTGACTTTCCATATGTGAAAATTGTGAGTTGTTTTTTTTTTTTTTTGGATTTAATGTTATTCCTCAAAAATCATTGTTTTTATTGATGTCTTGTTGGGTAATGAAACAGATCTCAGCGGAATCTATGATTGGACTTAGCGAGAGCACTAAAAGTGCCCAGATAGTCAAGGTATCTACTTGTTTATAACTTGTAACTTTTTGTTGTTGCTGCATGTGATTATTGTTAAGATTGAAAGAGGACAGAACTGTTCAATGAACAGAATTTTAGTTCTATATGCAACTCTAGAAGCATTGCTTCAACACCTTGTAACTTTTTTTTATGCCTGTGTTACTGCACTTTCTGAGCCCGCAAACTTTTAAAAGGCTGGTCATACAACCTTTAAGCCTTTTCTTAGAACATTGGCTAGATGGAAAAAATAGTTGTGTTGGGAGTGCCGGAGCAATTGTAAGTTTTAGCAATGGTTATGACTTATGTGGACATTTGGTGTAGCTTTATGCTGGGAGAAACTCATATCCCATAAACATGAGAAGGTCACAAGAAGCTTGGACAAGTTTTCAGGTGCAGAACACCACCATTGTCAACAACCACTCTCGGTCAGGGATGACAGAAGTATGAAAGAGTGATTAGTTGGTTACCATGATTATATTGCAAGGGAACTGAAAACAGAAGTCAATTGAAGCATTGACTTAGTGGACTATGAAGATGCAAGTTTTTTTTACCATTGACTATGAAGATGCAAGTTAGTTACCCTATTAGCAATGAAAAACATATTATATGACTACGTAGAAATGTAAGAGGATGAATGCCAACAATTAGGAAGGATGTCCCGAGCTAAAGGAAAGTTCTGCACGAAGAGATAATTAAGGAAAAAAGAAAAAAATAGCCCTGTGTTCTTTGTTGCATTTTCTTAATTTCTGTATAAAACTATGATGTCATTGAGGATATTTCTAGCGACAAAACTTACTTGCTAAACTCCAATATGGATGAGGCCTGCCTGATGATTCCATGTTTTAAATGATACCTACGGTCGTAACAGAATTCTGAAGAATTATGAATTTACACCAGGACACATATTTGTTACTCCTTATATTTTGTTAGTAGCCCAATAAAGAAGAATCTCTTTGACTTGTAATATTTACGTTCAGGTCTTTGAGGATGCTTACAAGTCTCCGTTGAGCATTATCATCCTTGATGATATTGAGAGGTAATTACTTCCGACTCTTAAGTTTGTTATCCTTCTCTAAGGGCCATTGACAGCTCGTTTCATTTGAAGGAACTAAATTTGTTCACTTGGTTGTTGTGCAGACTACTCGAGTATGTTGCTATTGGACCAAGATTTTCGAATCTAATTGTCCAGACTCTGTTGGTCCTATTAAAACGGCTACCTCCGCAGGTATAGCACAGTCAATGTTCATTTGCTTACAATGTGTTCAACATCATTTATTTATCGGATGGATCCCCTTGAGCTTGGCCAACATATGTGCCTCCCACACTAGAGCTCTTCTGTGGATTCCCGGTTTTTAAGATTGATGAATTGTCAGCTATAGCTGTTAAGCCATTGTTTTTCGCTAGGGGGTCCTTGATTTACATGCAATATGCAGAAATTGATGGAAACAGATGTTTGTGGCCACTGACACCAAGTACGTGAGGACACTATTAGTCTATTACGGTCTTGCTTGTATTAAGAATTTGTTTTATCAACTTAAGTTCTATGCAAACCTCATGACTTAGTTTTCAAATGCCATTTATTATACTCCTTAGTACGAAAAGATCTTAGCGGACGTTAACCCTTCATGTGCCTTTTGTAAAGAAGAAAAAAGAATCTCTGAAGCAGAAAAGGAAGACTGTTTGTCTGCCATATAGTGATTATGCTGCATTTGTGAATGCATGGATTTCATAATAGAGGCCATTATACAGATGGCATTTCCTTTGTAGTTGATGTTATGGGATCCTTTTGGTTATTTGGCAAGAGCAAGCAGCTCACAAGTACAACTTGATTTTTTTGGTGAGATGTAGGAATAATTGCTATTGGTGGTGCATGCTCATTAGGTCATCTTGGCAGTTGACAGTGTTTCTAAGTTCTTTTGTCCCGCTGGGCAGTTGCTCTGGCAAAATATTCAATCCTATTTAACAAATGTGTCGAACAAAATCTTGGCACTCATTGCGTGCTTGCCCATACTAAGTTTTGGGGGTCTATGTCTGAGTAATGAGAAACATGTTTTTCTGGTTCTTTCATATTGAGGAATGGTGAATTAAGAATAGAACAATCAACTCAATGCGTTTATCTTGTCCAAGAGAATTGCCATTTGTAGAATGCAAATTACGTACACTCCTCTGATATTGAAAATATTTTTGTCATGTTATGTATTTTATGCTGCAGGGGAAGAACTTGCTTGTGATGGGGACAACAAGTGAAGTTAGTTTCTTGGATTCAGTTGGCCTTCAAGATGCTTTCTCTGTCACATATCATGTCCCGACTTTGAGATTCGAAGATGCAAAGAAGGTATGTTCACTTCTTTGAGTATTCGGTTCTTGGGATTGACTTGCTATGTTTGTGCGATACATGAGCCTCGTGTACGGTGATGGTCTCTCGAATTCACCGCCGAAAATCTGACCTCTCTTTTTCTTGTTTTGTGTTATTTTTCTTTGTTTATCTTAAAATATTTGTAAAATATAAAGTCATGGCTCATAAGTCTTCTTGATAAGTCTACAAGTACATCTACTAGTGCAAAATTGTGCCCTTGTTAAATTTTGTGCTGGTGCATGTTGTGTGAGTTACTGGAGGGATCTTGTGTACCAATTCGTCTTATGCTTCTTTCCCTATTTTTGGTTGCGGTGTTCATAACATTTCACATTCTGCAGGTCTTGCAACAATTGAACGTGTTCTCTGAACATGAAATTGATTCTGCTGCTGAAGCCCTGAATGATGTGAGTGTCTACCTGAAGTTTACCTCCCAAAAGAAAAAAGTTATACCATGAATTTAATTTGGGAGCACTGTGCTTGACATTCTTATTGATATTCTTAGTGCCACGATTCTGCTTCTCATTCTTTTCTCGATTGTGAAACGCAGATCACTATCAAGAAGTTGTACATGTTGATTGAAATGGCTGCTCAAGGTGAGAATGGTGGTCAAGCAGAAGCAATTTACTCGGGCGCGGAGAAGATAAACATATCCCATTTCTACGATTGCCTTCAGGATGTTGTGCGGCCGTTCTAGTCTCTATGTTGGATTCAGTCGTTTACTTCCTATTATCGCTTGTGGGTTATACATGGTTACGCGATTCTCCAATGGTTTCTTGGTCATCATCTGGTAGTTTTTTAGGATCCGATTGGTGAGACGAATTGTTTCACCAATTGTTGCTACACACGATCTATACAAACAGATCGTGTGTAGCAATACTCATAATTGTACTGCTCTACCAATTGTTTCACACCAGTGGAGTTTGAATTCATCTGTTCAGAAAGGTCTCATTGTCTCATTGATTTAGCATACCACTGAGCTGGAGATGCTAAATGGCTCGTCTTTACTTCTTACTTCGATATTACTGTATAGATGTGATGCCATTCAGGTTCAGGCTCGTTCTTTCTTGAATCTCGAATGCTTGTTAAGTACGGCTTCTCGTCCGGATTTAGTCTTCCAGGCTTCTGTGATTGATCACATAGGTAAATTTCGTTTGTCATTGACTTACTGCTATATCCATGTGTATGCAGACGTCTGTTTGCATGTTATCTTCATAGCGATAGGTTCCTCAGTAACTTATTTCAGATTCATAGTAAATTACTCAGGTTGTATAGATAGTCCTGCGAGCCTGCCTGTTAGTTCAATGGCTCAAAAAGATCGTTATATCTGTCAAGATTTAGAATCATGTCCTTTACTATGTTCATATGTGTTACGTGTGTATAGATAACATAAGGATCGTTGGGAATGACGTTGGCCCGCTAATCTTGATGGATGGCTATTCTTGAAAGGTCGTTTAGGCCGTTGATTGATTTTGTGGAAATTATTGGAAGAGGACAAAGCTATTGTAGTGTCGATCCGTGCTTAATCAAAATTCTTAAGCTGTCTTGATCGTTGGTTATAGGCCATAGCTTTTCATTTTTCTATCTCATAATGCAAATTCAATGGTCCAGCGATTGAGAAAGATTCTATGGAGTCCTCAAATTTGGATTTGATTCATTAAAGGAAGTCACGGTCTTTCTCCACTTGGTCTGTGGTTCTGTTATACGTTGAGATGACAACATGCAATATTCATGTCTCGTCTTGGAAGTCGACAAGACATACATAGTATTCCCTCTATTCGAAATTAGTTATAACATTGGATTGTATAACCAATAAAGTTATTCATGATACGAATTATCTACGGGATGTTCAAACATCATTTTATACAAAATTATCGTGAAACACTGATGATGGTTTGAGTAGTTTATTTCAATCTTGTACCAGATATTTTACGTCGTTAAAATGAATAACAAATTACTCCTAAAACTACGTATTGAATAGTACGATGATGATGATGATGATGTAACGTTATTAATTCCGGATAGAGTACTACATATATTGAATACTCTCAGCTAGTCCGTTAAAGGAAGTTCGTTCGTGACTAAAATGGTTGCAAACCGTGTTACGTGGCGGATGTAAGGAAGATCGATTACAGGACGATTCGATCTTTGAATTAATGGTTTAGGCAAGTAGAGGATGGACCTTTTCGAGAAGTCGCGTGCTGTAGTTTGTTATCCTCCTCTCATGTCAATTCACTCTCTTTGGTACATAATTTTTATTTTTATTCTTATTTTTTAATTTTATTTATAAGGATTGATTTATTTATAAATAGTTTTTTTCTTTATTTATATGATCAAGAATTTGACATCTCATAAAAGCATAAGAAAAAAACTCTTTATAATATGTGGACAATAAATATATCTCATAAATTAAAACTTAATCGAATTAATTGATAAGTTATTTCTTTTCTGAATCATGTGATCAAAGATTTAACATCTCATAAAAACATAGAAAATAAACTTTTTATAATATATTGATATTAAATATATCTCTGGAATTGAAACTTGAATGAAGTTTAATTCGAGATCTAGCTTATCTTTTTTGGAAAATCCGTCGACTTATTTCCTTCTAAAATACTTTTCGGAGCTCTGTAAAATATGTTATAGAAATCTTAGAATTGTTTCCTTCCTAGCATTTTTCTAGTGGATGGACCAAATGCACGGTTTCACGATATATTTCAAAGCATGGCCTACCTACAATATTTCATCCATCCGTCTATCCACAAAAGATCAATCATTCATACCCATCCTTCTATCTCATTTTCATTTACATCTTATCCTGTCTTTTGAAAAGGTGAAACAGGAAAAGGTTAAATCAGAGCCAAATGCTAGTGCACGGTCCAGTCATCATGATTGGACTTCCGTATAATACAACCACTTCTCGTTAGGTCGTTAAGGTTACAAGGGCTGACGGATTCATCGATCTTCCTTTAATCGATCTTCCTTACATCCGCCACGTAACACGGTTTGCAACCGTTTTAGTCACGAACGAACTTCCTTTAACGGACTAGCTGAGAGTATTCAATATATGTAGTACACTATCCGGAATTAATAACGTTACATCATCATCGTACTATTCAATACGTAGTTTTAGAAGTAATTTGTTATTCATTTTAACGACGTAAAAAATCTGGTACAGGATTGAAATAAACTACTCAATTTATCATTAGTGTTTTACGATAATTTTGTATAAAACGATGTTTGAACATCCCGTAGATAATTCGTATAATGAATAACTTTATTCGTTATATCAATAAAAATAAAAATTATGTATCAAAGAGAGTGAATTGACACGAGAGGAGGATAACAAACTACAGTACGCGACTTCTCGAAAAGGTCCATCCTCTACTTGCCTAAACCATTAATTCAAAGATCGAATCGTCCTTGCAACTGAATTTCTTCTCATAGAAGCGTGTGCTCCAATCACGTCTCGTCGTCGCAGGCCCCACAAGCGATAGCAATAATGCAATGAAGCAGCTCTTCCATGGTTCTTCCATGTATAAATACAGAGTCCATGGTGGTATAGAAGTTCATATTGCACCAAAACAAGAACAATCAAGGATCCTGTCATAGTTTTGTATATTCAGCTTTTGCTATATCAACGATGTCGGACACCTGCGGAAACTGCGACTGCTCTGACAAGAGCCAGTGCGTGTAAGTGTTTCTCGCTTGGCCGGATCGGTATACACGTATGATTGTTAACAACTTCACAGATAGATTTGGGTTATCCATGATCTACCTAAGGTGTTTAGCTTATCGGAAATATAATATCACATATTAAAATATAATCATAACAAAGATATTGTTTTCTGACGTCCTCTAGAGATGTTGAATCTACATGCTCAAATCCACCATAAGTCATCCATGAGACCTATATGTGCATCTAATAAACCGAGTTCTTATATGCAGGAAGAAGGCCAACCAATATGGCATGATCATCGTCGAGGCTCAGACCACGTAAGTTCGAATCAGCTGCATATGCACAGCCCCTCTCCAATCTCTCTGTATTTCACTTAAACACACTATCGATTAACTTGCCTCTTTTTGCAGCTATGGCGAGACCTTCGCCATTGGAGCTGAGAACGACTGCAAGTGCAATTGCGGAAATGGCTGCTCCTGCAGCGCTGGGTGCTCCTGCGGCTGTCACTAAGCGGCCACACAGAACATGCTGCATATGTAACACCAGAAGGTGGACTATGGTTCTTCAATAAGTTGCATGTGTGTCGCGGTTCGGTCTGAAAAAAAATACAGATGCTTGTATTGTTCTGTTCCTGTTTCCGATCGTGTCTCGTTCTTGTGTACTTTAATCTTATGTTTTCCTGGTGTGCTCTGTATAATTTTATGGATACTTCGGACTTTCAGTTACTGTTTCTTTGTTTGATCCCTTGCTCTCCCATCTGAACTGCTTATCTACTCGAAAACGGAACACTATGACAAAGTTGTATCATCCGATACAAATCTGTCACCAATTCGACGATTTAGTCGTGTTCTGAATCGTTCGAGCTCTAAGCTACCATATGGTCCATATCAGAGGTACCACTTACATGATTCACAGTGTAGACGCATCTGGATAGAATTTGAAAAGTATCCTAGGTTTTTTGAAGATCCTTGCTAAAAGGATATCAGGGTAGATTTTACTACCTCCATCCGACAAAATTTAACTGGTTTATTTGATGATTTATGTATGTGTTAAATTTTAATGGGATTCGAATAGAAAAAAACTGAGGAGAATTGAAAAAAAAAATTTATGTAAAAAGATTATTAAATATGAGCTATTGATTATATTTTGAAATAATTTAAAAAAATAATCTATAATATGAAAAGAAAAAGTATAAGAATTTGGTATCGGTCATTCTTATCGTCTACGGTTTCTATGGTTCAAGGGAAAAAAAAAGGCAATGAGAATTTAGAATACAATAATGGTTTTTTCTTACGTTTGTAATCACCTCAAAATATATGGCTCAATCACCTCAAAATATATCATATATATATATATATATATATATATCTATATAGAGATAATGATGATTTCCTTTCTACGGATGGCGGCGTCGGCTTGCTATTTAATACTCTTTTAATTTTCTCTCAAAAGGGATTGAGTATTAATTTTCTCTCAAACGGGTTTCTCAATCCGTCGAAGGACAATCAAATATTATATCTATCGTGTTTTTTCATTGTTGGTTGGATGTTGGCAAGGTTATCTAAAGAGGAAAGGTATCTGTAGTAAAGTGTAAAATGTGTGGTAAAGTATTCTTAGGGAACTTCATAAGGCATGTGTAAATACTTCTTGATTGAATCAAGACAATGTCCTCGAGGGACAAAAGTTCCAATCCTAGCCCTACTCCAAGAGTCGGGCCGACCCTGCCTTGATCAAAGTCAATGGCACCGGACCAAGCCCGGGACGTCAAAGGTCCGGGTTGGACAGGGCTGAGGGACAGAACCGTTACACGACACCACTACTCAATAGTAATACATATGTCGAATACTCTCGAGCTTGTGGTATTGTCCGTTATTTAGGCAGATCGTTAGTCGACCTAACAGAACGAATCATGTTGCGCAGTCGATACAAGGCTATTATAGATCGACGACTCCGTTGGCCCTTTTAACTTTAACGACCTAACGAGAAATAGTTATACTTAAAGGCTGCAAATGAGTCAAATCGGTTCGTAAACTTGTTTGATTCGACTCCACTCAGCTCGAGTAATTTATTAAACTTGTGAGTCAAATTTTAAGCTTATTTTTAGGTTTTTGGATTTAAATGAGTAAAATTTGAACCATCCATGATTGGTGTTGAAAGACTCACGGGTTGACTCATCTATAAGCTAATGAATCAGCTCGATTATAGATTTGTTTAAAGTTCGATATATATATAAATTATTTTTCATAAATACATATATAATATTCATAGACTCTGAACTTCTAAGTTTTGGTTTTTTTATATCAGTTTTATCAATTTTAACTTTTACATCATGATTTCAGCATATAAAAGGTTTTATATAAGGTTTGTTTCGTCTCGAGCTCGACTATCTTTGAGTGATTATATAAGTCGAGACAATTGAACCCATTTTATCATTTATAAAATAATCTTGATAAACTCAACTCAATTAAATTAAAAATAAATTTGAACTAAACCTAAATCTAAACCTAATAATTACCCAAATAAGTCCAGCCCAGGCCATATTTGAGTCTGACTCGACTTGGTTAGCCCCACTTGTGGCCCTAGACTTGTATTATACGCAAGCCCTGAGGTGACACTCAATCTCTAATGACTGGATCCTGCAATTGCATCGTATTGACCAAACCTTTTCTTATTTCTCCTTTTCAAAACACGGGACAAGATGATATGGAAATGAGATTCTTGATTATTGTATGAGTGATGGAGAAAAATATGTATGAATGATTGATCTTTTGTGGATAAAAGGATGGATGAGAAAAATTGAGGATAGGCCATGCTTTGGAAAATACAGTGAAACCACTCATTTGGTCCTCCACTAGACAATGCAAGGATTCACTTATACTCAATTCCCAGGACGTCGATTCTACAAAGCTCTAAAAAATATATACAAGAAGAGGAAATAATGTCGATATATTCTTTTTAAAAATAAAAATAAAAATAGCCAATCTTTGATTATATCATATGCAAAAATTCCTTCAAGAGTTTCTTCAATAAAGAGAAGACAGAGAAATTTTATACTCTTTCATCGAAAACTCTATACCATTACATAAAAAGAGAGAGAGCATCAAGAGAATTGAGAATACAATAAACATGACAAATCAAAAAATGCATCAAAGTGATGTACTCCGTACTAAAGAGGGTGAATTGACATCAGAGGAGGATGACAAACCATAGCACCCAACCTCTCGAAAGGTCTATCCTATTCCCAGAGGCGTGTGCTCCTATCACGTCTCGTCGACACGGGCCCCACAAGCGATCGCAATAGTTGTAAGTGTTTCTCGCTTAGCCAGATCGGTATACATGTATGATTGTTAACAACTTCACATATAGATTGTGTTCTCCATGATCTACCTAAGATGTTTAGTGTATAGGTTATTTCCAAATGTCCTCAAAAGATATTGAACCCCGATCTCATGATTAGGGGAAAAAAATGACTTATTATTGAATCAATTACTCTTAATAATAAGCTGATACATTTCTGAAAGCTCAAGAATCAGCATGCTCAAATCAACCATAAGTCGAGGCATGATCATGAGACCTATATGTGCATCTAATAAACCGAGTTCTTATATGCAGGAAGAAGGCCAACCAATATGGCATGATCATCGTCGAGGCTCAGACCACGTAAGTTCGAATCAGCTGCATATGCACAGCCCCTCTCCAATCTCTCTGTATTTCACTTAACACACTATCGATTAACTTGCCTCTTTTTGCAGCTATGGTGAGACCTTCGTCATGGGAGCTGAGAACGACTGCAGGTGCAAGTGCGGAAATGGCTGCTCCTGCAGTTGCCACTAAGCAGCACACAACGGACTCTAAATATGTACACCAGAAGGTGGATTATGGTTCAATAAGTTGTCGAGTGTCGGTCACTATTCTGTCATGAAAGAACAGATACTTGTGTTCTTGGGTTCCTGTACTTAATTGTGTCTCGTTATTGTGTCGTTAAAATCTATGTTTCCATTCCACAGCATACGCTGATGGATGCTTTCCTGGTGTGCCTTGTATAATTTTATGGATACTTTGGACTTCAGTTACTGGTTCTTTGTTTGATACCTTCCCCATCTGGATTGTTGTTTACTATCACTGTTTAAAATTATGAACAAAAAAAAAAGATATAGAAAACCAATAACGAGAACCAAAATCAGTTAAAAAAAATAAAAAATGATTTTTCATAAATGAAAACTTGAATATTATGGTTTTCTAGTTCATCCGTTCAAGAAACAAAAAAGGATGATATCAAATAGTTCTGTTTTCTCAGTCGATGAAACAAATATTGAAAATCAGAAACAACAATGATACCAAACATGTCCTTATCTACCCAATACGGAACATTATGAGAAAGCTAGATCATCCAATACAAATCTATCACTAATTCGACGATTTAGCCGTGTTCCAAATCATTGGAGCGCTAAGCTACCATATGATCCATATCAGAGGTACCACTTAGCTTATTCACAGGGTAGACACGTCTGAATAGACTTTTAACAGTATCCTAGGTTTTTGAAAGATCCTTGTTCAAAGGATATCAGTGTAGATTTTCATGGAGTTCTAAAAAGCAAATCCAGTAAAGACTTATTGTTTCTACGTGATTAGGAGAAAAACTTTTTGTCACTCAAGTTAATCTCAAACTTAAGAAAACTGGTGTAAGAAAGAATACCATTTAGCAAAGTTGCGAAGTCTTGGATTGGCCTTGAAAAATACATTCGCTGGTAGTTCCTTCATGAGCAGCATTTCATTGAACAAGTATAGAAAGCAAACATGAACAATAGCAGCTGCTGAAATCTACCCAATCATAGCGAATGTCATCTGTTTGTTCTTTCACCAGTTTTCAAGACAAAAAGTTTTCAAGAACTTTCAAGACATACACAAACGCAGCAAGATTAATCCAGAAATCCTCTCCATGAAAAATGCTTAGTACTTAGCTAATTTACTCTAGCTAGTGCAGCTGATAAGTTCTTTCACCACTTCCCCAAAGATCAAACAACACAAACTAAATTGAGTAATCAGGTAGTTTCACGGAGGGCATCTACACCGCTGAACTAGGTATTTCGGTTAAAATCTTGATGGGAAAATTATATGTCCCGTGCCCTGTCTACTAGGTAATCGTGTGTTGAATCAAACATAGGATGCCAAGAAGCTGGATCACTCTCAAACTTCAGATCTTTCCACCAACCCAAATCAAAACTGATCATCCCTTGCTCCTATTGGGCTTCCAAAACAGTTAGAAATACAATGGCTAATGCATAATCAAATTCTTCGCAGTCAACTATGAGAAGTAGATTTAACCAGAGTCAAGGATATCACAGGTTGCATTATTGCCAAGTGCTTGTTTTCTTGAACCAGAATCAGAATGAAATGTCAGTTACAAATGGAAGCCAAATGAGAACACCAGCAAACAAATCACTCAAATCAACGGATTACATTTCTAATCACTCAACTGATGTATGAACAAGAAAATCAACAAACACTCTGCAACAAGATATCAAAATGAGGAAAAGCATTTTGATTTTTTACTACAGTAAGCACACAAAACGCTATCCATGTTTCCTGCACCAATCCCATTCATGGACTAAATGGTGTTCCACAACCAAAACTAAAGCAAGAATGAACTCACAGGCCGTAACTGATCATAACTCTGCCTCTGGACTCATCGATCAAGCAATGAAACAGAAATCACGAACATAATGCCGCAAAACCGTCATCTTATCACAGAGATACTCAGCTTATATCCAGTCAAACCCTACAACTTTCATCCCACCATTCAGACCAAATTCAAACAGCAAACGGCAGAAGTGTGGCACAGTCTCAGGACACTTCTATTCAGAAACCAGCACCAATGACAACAGACCTTCAATCATACTTCTCCCTCCACGAGTATACAAGGAAGAAAACCCATGACAATGCCAAAGCAACATCTCCAATCACTTGCCTAGGCAAATCCCTAGCAAGATCTTCCAACTTCATCTCAAAATTTATCCTCCAAACTGCCATCGCCAAATGCAGAAGCACACAACCCTTAGCAAAGAAACTCTGAAACTTGCTATCCTTCACAAAGCTAACCATGAAAAGAAGGAACCCTATCACAAACAACAGCAATCCGGAGAACGACTCAGACGTTCGGATCAGAAGTTCGTCATGAGGCGTCGAACCCTGCAGCTTGATCGCCGTTTCCTTCCCATGTCCGAAGACAGCTATCTCCCTGGTGTAGAACATCATCATAGCTCCACAAGTCACAGCTACCATTGAATGGAGAAGACATATAACCCGAAACCCTGATGAACCCATCTCCAAGAACACCACAAGTTTCACAAGTTTCTAGTTGCACTGAGCTCTATAACACATCAATGAATCTCAAACCCTATAAATCCCAAACCCTTTGGCTTCACTTTACCGGCAGTGATCACAGTCTCAAATTCTATCAAGCAAGACCAAAAAAACAAAACCCTTCGAAACCAAGATCTCAAATTGCATCAAATCATGGAGAAATCAGCTAAAATAAAATCTACCCAGATGATGAAAACCCTAGATTTCAGCGGATTGCACATTGATTCATAAAACCCACAATAGATTATCAATCAAGAAACTCCAAAAAATCAACCCAAGACAGAAACTTGATGAACAAGACAAACCCTTCAAGCCCCAATCTGCAATACCCAATAAGATGAAAAGGAGAGCTCAGATCCAAAAAGGGCACTCAAGGAAAATGTGAAACTGGTTCATTGCAAGATGGCGTTTTGAGGACGATTGAGATCGGATCACTGTTGCCGTTTATGGTTCTTTCTATGTACTATGCACTATTGGTACATGAGATATGTTTGCATTGTTATTATAATATTTTGATATAAATAATAAATTTATATATGTATCAAATTTATGTTGAATAGTAATTTTTATTTAAATAAATTATAATATATTATTAAAAATAAACATTATACATAAATTATAACGTTTTTATTTTAGACAATTTTAAAATGTTAAAAAATTAAAACTATCATTATTTTGTATCACATTATTTCTCCATCGTTATTTTTTCTTCCTTCATCCATTCACAATTTCTTCAACTTATTCATTCATAAAGATATAAAGGTAAAACAACATAAAGTTAATGTATTTCTTAATAATCGTGTCAAGTTAACAAATCATAATTATTCTGATCAATAAAAGAATCAAAGCGTCATGATTTGTATTAATCAAATCATCGAATGGGTAGCTAAAATCATATCTTTTGTAATTGTTGACCCATCAAATTTGCAGAGCGTCTCCATGGAACGAAACTCCAATTCGCAGATTTGAATTTGTCAATGTGATTCAAAAAGATTAGAAGGACAAAATTGGTAGCTAAGATTGATTGATTTTCACGAGAATGAATTTTTTGTTGCATGATAATGAGGCGGAATACAAAGCGTCAAGGGTTCCCGTAGCGTAGTCGTGCGCATAGGTTTTGGACTCCAATTGTATGTTTTTGGAATCAAAAAATTATCAAAAACTATAATTTTTTATAAATAATTCTAAAAAAATACATGCGACATTTTATTTACAAAAAATTACAATTTCACCCGCACAACTGCCATCTTCGTCCCCTCCTTTCTTCTTCCACTCTCCATCTTCGTCGTTGCCATCATCCCGTCGTTGCCAACCACCGTCCGTCGTTGTCAACCATCGAAACCAACCCCAAGTGATCACCACCGTCGCAAACCACCAATGAATTAATCAATCTCCATATCAAACAATCCAAACAAACACAAATTCAAATCGAAAATCAGAACAATTGAATTAGCCACTAAGCTAGTCCCTCACCTCGACATTGATGATATAACGAAACTTCTCGAACAATCCTCAGATATCCTCCACGGTGGAGGAGCAAGGGATGTTGAATGTGATAACTCCGATGTCTGAAAGCTCTTCCTTGGGGATGGATGAGATTTGTGAAGGTGAGGATAAGGATGAGGGTGGTGGTGGAGAGGATAGGGCGAAGGCGGCACTGATGGAGGTGGAAGAGGAAAGGGGAGAGAAGATTAGGGAGAAATGTGATGATCATGGTGGAAGTGGTGGTGGTGGTTATAGAGAAGAGGGGAAGGAAGTGATGTGGTGTTTGCGTTCCTATCATTTTTTTGGGTGACAATAGTGGATTATGGAGTATTTTTTTAATGATCGCTCAATTTTTTTGCTCGAATCGCTTTGTTTATTTTGTTCAAATGTTTTGTTTGATGTAATTGTTGAAATTGTGGGTGATTTATGAATGTTGATTTGTAGATTTATGTGGTAAGACTTTGAAAGCAGTGAATGATATGTCGATGATGTTTAATTTTGTTTGGGAATGAATGCTCGATTCAGATTCCGAGATTTTCCATTTATCCAAAAGGCACAAATATATATATATATATATAATTAATTTAGTGTCTTTTGGTATTAAAATTTGATTTATTTTAATATCAAATTTGATTGGTTATATATTAATGACATAATATTTATAATTTATATTTAATATATTTAATGTATTTAATTTGTGATGTCGTCTTTTCATTGTTTTATACATGTTATATCAATATTGTTATATATTTGTTTCATTATTATAACATCACTAGAAAATAATGACTAGGATGCTTAAATAGTTTATCACTATTACGATATAACATTTTTAAACATTTTTATATGATTTAAAATAAATAAATAAAAATATTTATTTATATATAGTTATCGATATTATTTTCTTATGCGCATAATCTGAATTATATAAATAATTTTATAATAAATCAGATTAAGACTTTTTTTTTATTTAATTAGGGTCGAGGACGAATGAAGGGCAATAGTGACATAATAAGTAAACAAAATCTTAAAACGGATTTACTAACTTTTGTAATTGATCATCTAAACGGAAGATGTTTAACCGTTTAAGTGACTATTTTGAAACATCATGATGTCAGAAGTGCCAAAGTGAAGAAAGTATAGAGAGTACATCACAGACAAAATGTAGCTTATGTGAGACCTTATTCTACAGTGGTGGATGCTATTAAGCTCAAAACCAGTGAAATTCTTCTTGTTTTGCTCATAGTTACAAATTTTCCTGCCTATACTTAACATAGTTATTGTGTATTATACCATAATCGATCAACACGGGGAATCTGTTGATCTGCAACTGCTTTATCAAAGAACAATAACTGAATCTTGTTTGCAATTCACAAAAACAAAAAAGGTTCAAATGGACCAAGGTTGAATAGTCTTGTACTCCTCTTATACTTGTAACAATTACGCATAGAAAGAAAGGATTTCATGTCTCACAATGCAACACATAACTTCCCTTCGAAAACACTTCATAATTCCTAACATAAAGAACAAGCATTTGGTAAATGCAGGTACAAAAAATCTATTGGATAGCAGATTTAGTTTGGTTTCAAAAAAAAAAAAAAAATAATAATAATAATAATAAATCTTACTAAACAAGCAATCAAACATCGTTCATGGCATAAAATGTTAAAATGTTAAAAACAATTAAAAACGATCAAAATAATAAAACAATATAATCAACATGAAACAAAAAGAATAAAACAAACAAGAGACTTTTTGGGTTAAAAACATAAAATATCATCAATTGTTAAATAGAACGAAATAGAAAAGAACTAATCTCATATTTGCTCTGTCCCAAAAAGATCAGTGTTTTTTAACCAAACATATACGATCATTAAAAATTTATCAAACGTTGATTTTTAAGAAAATATCATAACTCATTAATAATAATAAACGTTATGCACTATAACTGTGAGCCATCAGAAAAATTTAAATCATGTCGTTTAAATAAATAATAAAAAACATTACAATAATGATAGAACAAAGATAATATTGATTTTTGATATGTTCGACAGATGTTGAACCACAAACCACATGTACGATAATTATCAATACCAATAGCACGGAGCACACCACAATTTGACAGAAAAACTTGCATAATCTAAGTTAACAATAACATAAAGGAATTCAACCTGCATCACACGGTTAGAAGGACTACTTTCACTCTGAGACACATCGTCGAACACATGGAGCACGCCACACTTTAACCCCCTCAAAAGCCCATGACAGAACTGATACCAAACCCCAATACGCTACAATCACCTCAATGAAGGAGGGTGAAAGACAGAGCTGGAGAGCAGGAGCAAGTTCCCGAGCCAGCTTGATTCAGAACAAAAAAGGCCGTCAAGGAACAACAACTCGAGTTTGCAGGTCCCTTTGACGTGTCGTCAATGATGATGTCTAGCCGTGGCTTAACCTGGTTGTCGAACGATGTGCGGATTCGAATCACGTCGAAAGCGCAAGGAAGGCTCTTCCACATTGGCCTTGATTGGCTGCAATTGGATCACTGATGCTAAGCTGCTAAGTGTGTTGCCAGCAGGACCTTGATATGAATCGGAATATTAGTTACATAGGGAGTTCATAATACACAAAAATACACCCAGTTTGTTCGTTAGTCTATTTCACAATGTCAAAAAGAAATCGATAACAAAAATGCGGCAATCAACATGGATTAGTACTGAACCATATGATAACATTACGAATCAACCAAAAGTCCATCCTATTTCAAACTACGATAAACACAACCAATCCTAACGCCAGGAACTATCTTCTGCAGGTAGTACTACTCTTACAATAGCAACAGAGACAATAAAACCCACCAGAACATAAAAAAAGTCATACTAACCAACTCTAAAACCCATAAAACAATGTGACAAGCAGGCAAAAACAAAACAAATTCAAATGCATCAGCTTAGGCAAACACCCGATTCGAACGACGAATGCAGAGCAAAAGCAGCAAACGATGCATGAAAGAAATATTGGTTACCAAGAGGACAAACTAAGGCACTCAATCAGCAGAGGAGAATCCCGTTATTAGGCTAATGATGAAACCACTGCTCTATCCCTAAGACTTGCACTATCTTGGTGGAATTCAAACTTGGAGTGCAGAAAACAACCATATATATACATGTATCAGACATCTCTAATATCTTATCCACAATCCCCATTAATCGAAGATTATAACAAATAGACAAGCTTGAACTGATAGAGCAACCACACAATTACTTCACCTTTCATGCACATGTCGTTATGTATCAAAACCAATAAATGAGCCAAACATCGGGGCCGATAAATGTTGAGAAACTCACCTGTTGAGTTTCCTCGGAACCGTCAAATTTTATCCAACTGCAGTAACAGCTATATTTGGTTGAGACTTGGACTCAGGATCCATGTTTAGTGGGAACACAACAAGAAGTATAAATAAGAAGGCAGAGACAAATATCTCAGGAATCGAAAAACACCAACATGAAATACATAGTATATCAGTTGCAGCTAAAAAGTCTTTGCAAGTCTACCCTTGCAGTAAGGGAGTGAAACAACCAAGGGCACCAAGCTGCCGGCAACAACGGAATCAGAAGCATTCATTCAATAAGTACCAGCAAAGACTGTGACACAAAAATCTAGCGAGTCACTCATAGTGATAGAGAAGTCTGAGCAAATGGGTCAACTTAGTTAATGAAATTCAAGTGTTAAGACTCTTCAAGTTTTATTTCCTACTCTTTTCATTTTTTGAAGTCTCAACAAAAGTATGGCTAATCGATGGCAGTGTAACAGAAGGAGGACTTCGGAGTAAGGCTCCGATTCATCATCCTAACTTAACTAAGTTACATCAAAGAAACCACAAGCTAATATGACGGCCTCAAAAGGGAAACTAAATTCAGATCAGCCAAAAGCCTCAACAGCTTAGAATGCATCTATAGCATTGGTTGTGCCAGGACAAAAAAGAAAAAAAGAAAAAAAATGAACAATGACAGCTCTAGCACAATAATTGAAGCTGTACAAGAGAATATCAAAGGGACACCTGAGCACAATAATATGATAATACCTGAGCACACATTCAACAACAGATTGCTTAGACTTTTTAGTAGTAGCTTGCTTCAGCACAAAAGTGGGAGCTCTTCCATCTCTTCACCAGTGCTCCTGAATGAGTTCCAAGGACAAACCAATTTTGCTTTGTTGACATAAAGATTTTGTTTGTTAGATTGGCTTCACTAATTCCTTTGTTGGAATGAAACTAGATCATACCATGTTTCAATTATGGTTGCCAATTTTGATTTATCTTAATGAGTTTCTCTAACAATAAGCAAGCCAAACATAATTTACATTTACACCCGTCTCCATATTGGATTAACGACAACCTGATTAACTAAAGACAACATATCTCCATATTGGATTAAGAATTGGGGTAAATTTATCGTAGCTCTTCCACAACAAAAATGATACGTTCCTGTCACCCCTGTGAGCACACACGAATTTGAACTCACAGATTTTCTACTTAACCACCAGGATAACAACCACATCATTCATCCAAGTAAACTTCAAAAGAATTTCACCTACACTAGTGAGGTACATGGTCGTGCACATTACAGCACAAAGAGATCAATTCAAACGAAGAATAGTCAAGGCTCTCAAGAACTCTACCAGAACTTCTTCGCCTAGACATGTTAGATATGTGCTCTCGAAACACCACCTTGGCTGACTACATTTCTTGCGCTGAATGATGAACAATCCACCTAGTGCCGAATAAATGGGGCTTCAGGATCTAATCTCATAGCAATTAGTCATACCTATTGTTGAGTGGCCATCTCTATCACAAGCTTACGTTATCAGTTATTGAGTGCTCCCGTCATGGTTCATGGATCTTGTTTAATGACAGCGAGATTTACACAATATCACCGGATATTACGGACTACAAAAGAGTCAGACTGTTTCCCGATGGCTGTCACGAAGATCATCAAGAACATAAGTACCAGAAAGAATCGGGATAACCCCAACCAAGCTATAATTATTTAGTGACACCACTAAACCCCTTGAAATCATCTTCCATCAAATCTTCCACTCGCAACCAATCACAACATAGTTTATTTCTAAGGGAAATCCCGAACGATAATCACAACATAGTTGGTTCCTCAACAAGAACATAAACTATTATGTTAATTGAATTAAATCATCCGCCGAAAAAAGAGAGTCACGAAATAGTTCCAAACCCCTTAAATCACCAAACCCTAACCCTGAATCCCACACCCAAACATCAACCAACCCCAGAAAGCAAGCAAACTCAAACTCACTGCTGGAAACAATCTTGCACCGTGAAGGCACTTCTTTTGGCGGCCCAATCGATTTCTTCCCAAATGGAATAGCCAAAAACGCAACCAAGAAAACAGCATCATCAACATCGGCGAGTAGAGAAGTCGGCAGAGTCGAACCACAACAGCGGTTGAGGAGCTGTGGCGGTTTCCTGCTCGCCGGAGAATCCATGATGAAGGGGGAGAAACGTTGGTTGAGGGTGGCGCCGGTTATCGGAGATCGGTGACGGGTGATCAAGTCGAGGAGGATCGAGCGGATGCGTGAGAGGCTCAGGTCAATACTTATGTTATTGACCTCTTGGGTTCTGAAAAATGATACTCCTGAAACAATTCCCGTAAAAACTGAACTGAACTCGATATTCGATTTTTTTTTCTTTCTTTCTTTTCTGATAAGCAACTCAAAAATTCGATTTATATAAATGCATTAAATTTTGGTGGATTTATATTTCCTGTACAAAAGCAAAAAACACAAAAACAAAATTCTTGATGGGGATTTATATTTCCTGTACAAGTTACATGTAACTTGATATTTTTTTGCATAAATCATATTTTTTTGCGCTCCATGTAAATTGCTAGGACTTGACTTTTCATATTATTACAAACATATTTTGACTAACTTCGTTTTATCATTAAATTAGTTCAAATTATACTACACAATAAAAACTACATTAATATTATACAAAAATTTTATAAATAAATATCATTTGATCGTCTCACGAGATAGATAAAAAACCACATGAATATATGTACGTAGTCCATTAGTTATAATTCTCATAAAACGAAGGGAGTAGTTTGATACTCCTGAAGAAAAGCAAAGAATACGACAATAAAATTCTTAAATGGAAAATTTTCTCATAAAAGCTTTACTGAAAGGAAGCTTTGTTTTCTTATATTCCCTTTATTACATTTGAAGACAGTTAAAATAAATAAATATTATCTATATTTTTAAATAGAAAAAATAAGTACCGAATGAAAAAGAACAAGATACATAATGCTCATGAGTTTGAAAGTTTCAATGGATAAGAAAAAATAAAAGATTTATAATTTCATAAAAATTAATGTTTCATCGTCTTATGATAAGAATCAAATTCTACCTCGACATATTCAAATGTATGTGTGAATTTGATCAAAGTTGAACAACAAGTGGATAAGAGAAAATCCCACCCGACCAACCAAAAGAAGAGGGATGTACATAAATTTTCATGTTTAAAACAATAGATAAATTATTTCTTAATATCAACACGAAACAATGTTTAGTCCTCACTTCACCTTTGTTCCCTCACTTGTATAGATCTTGAATGAATGGAACAGGGTGAGTTTGTGAGTTTTAATTTGGTAGAAAAACAAGTATAAAATAAAATAAAATGGTCAAATTTATTTCCCATGTTATGTTTCTGGGTTTAAAATGGGATGGAAAAGAAACAAAAAATGATAAACTTGTTTTCCCATGTTATGCTTATGAGTTTAAAACCCAATGAAAAGGAAAGGGGCTGGAAGGAAAATCAAAACGATTGTGGTTAAAAAAAATTTCATTTCAAAAGTGATGGGATTTGAATGAAAAAAAGAAGATTATTTTTTAATATTTATATTATTCAATACATATTTTAAGAAATTAAAATATTATAATTTAACAAATCATCAATGCTTCACGATTTTTCATTCTTTTATTTTCTTTCTACACTCACACGCAAAAGGAACAAGTAAAAACAAGAAGTGTAAATTATCAATAGGTTTAATTTATTAAACCTATTTATCAAAAAGTTATATTTGATTTTAGGAATGATTTGTTATCTTTTCTTATTAGATATCACACAATGGAAGATTTTTATTTTTGATAGATGACTAATGATAATAAAATAATGAGATATGATACATTGATAAATATTTTAGGTTTTGATAATTAATAGATCTTGTCTTTGTTTCTCATCTTCACCATTTAATTGTTGATCATGATCAAGGGCCCACTCCCAATCAAAATGACCCATGAGATCGTTCCTTGAGAGGAAACCATCGTCATAAACGTCGAGGAGGATGAACCATTCGCCAAAGACTTTGTTAAAAGTGATCCCGTCTTCTACGAATCTGGTGATCATCGAGTCATAGATCATCACCGTCATGATATTTTTGGGGGTGGTTATGACGTCGATTAAAGATGATGGTAAGGCAGCAGTGGATCATTGATATACAAGTTTCGAAGTTCACTAGCGCCCTTGTGAATGATATAGGAGATATATAATTAAGACGACAAAAGGTCCTGATACTACCATTTTGAATCTCCAATTACGCGAATAGCGTGACAATGCAACTAGAGAAGCAACAGAGGTGTGGGAACTGGCACACAGAAGATACCCCTATCTCGTACCAATTAAATAAAACAGTTTGATTTTATAAAAAGTTTCATGTGTATTCAATTTATATTGATTTTAATATAAAATTAATATTTTTTGAATGATATTGGGATTCATTAATGAAATGTGATGAAAAGATTTGATTTTTTTATATTTAAAATTATCAATTATATATTATATATATTTTAAGATAATCAAAATAAAATTAGGTTGTAAATAATATAAGACGAAAAAATATATAAACAGCTAGCACGAACAGAAACATAACTTTGATGACGCACATTGCACCAATGTTTTTCCTTTCAGTGCTTTGGGTCTGGTTCAAAAGTTACAGCTTTATGCTATATTTGTGGGTGACATTGAAAAGTTGGTTTGTTTTTTTTTTTTTTTGATTTTTATCTATAATCATCTCATGGGTTATGAATTTATAAAATATCATATCAAATCTTTTATATTTATAAAAATATTATTCAAATCATATGAAATTTACATAATATATCCTATCGTTAGTGAATTCATTGATTTTAATAATTTTTTACATTCTTCTATTTTTTCTTTATTTAATATTTTATCTTTATATTCAAAAGAATAATTATTATAATTTAAATGATCGAATCAGAAAAATTTAATAAAATAACTACGATTTGAGAAACAAAAAAAATTGACAAAAATAAAAAATTAATGTGAAAATAATAGATTTTCAAACAAAATGATGAAAAAGATACGTTGATGAATAAATTAGAGAAAAGAAAAATGAAAATAAAATAATTCAAGATAACGATTTTACTAACGATATAATAATTATTTTAAAAATATTATAAAATTTAAGTAGTATTTTTGAAAATATCATATGATTTTAATAGTAGTTTTGAAAATTTCATTTGATTTGAATGATATTTTTTAAGATGATTTTTTATAAATATATAATATTTGAGATGATTATATTTTGCTTTTATAAAATTCTAGGGCTTGATTGCTCTTGTCGTTTTCGTGGTGTTAAAATAGATAGTCAAGAACTCGTTCTCTTCATTTCATGGGGGATCCACTAAAGTACAAATCATGTCATTCAAAGAATCAAAGGATCGAAATCGTCGTGATCTTCCCGATGTCATTCCTGTTTTGTTATCATGCCTGCCTCAGAATCAATTTTATCAAACGTTAAAAGGCTATACATGAGGTATATTAAGTTTTCATGGAACTTGATATCCATCAATTTCATTATGCGTAACAACTACCTCAAAAGACAAAATAGATCAGAATAGATTAGTACTTTAGTGGATCCCCCATGAAATGTTTTTGTGTAGTTTAATATCTCCTATCAAGAAAACTTAATATTAAGAGCAAGTCTAGAAGAATAGCTAAATAAATAATCATTTTCAAATCATAACAATAACCTCTAAATGAATCACTCCAATGGGATAGTTTTTTCCTTGCTAAAATTTAAATTTGTCAAATCAATTGTCATATTAGTTGACACCGGATATAACAAAAGCTATTTTTTTTTAACATTCTCAATCTCTTTTAACAGAAAAACTCAAACATACAAAAAGAAAAATTTAACAAACACATATAGCACTTTTCTCACCACTCATCAATTGATTTTATCAAAATATAACATGACCCGGTTAGAGTAACATTGACAAATAATAACAAATAAACACTATCCAAAATATAACTATTACAATATCAGAATAGCACAAACCATTCAGCTTGCTCTAATATCTATTGCTGCTACTTGGTCATTTTCTTTTATTACGAGAAGGAGCATAAATGAATGATAATTGTGTAAAGAATGAGCGTAGCAAATGAAGAGAAGAATCATTACTAGTAGTATAAGAATTCTTCCAGCTGCTACGGTCACGTGCATCGTTTCTATTCTAATCTGGCGAGGGGACCATCTCGTCTCTACCGAAACTAAAACCATGTGATCCTATTTCCTATGCGTCTTTATACCTCGACGTTTTGTCACAACAAATAGATAATCTCGTTAATAGACAAATCCGAAAAGATAAAATTTATTTTTATTATAAAATAACAGAGATATTGTTTTCAAACTGGACTCTTTGTCAACCAGGATTATATCACTTATAATCAACTATTCCTTTTAATCATATAATCAAGAACTGATATTTTCAGAGATTATTACTCATCGAAACAATTTTTTGTTATAAATTTATATTAAGAGATAAAATACCTATATTTTGTGTAGTTTTCCTCACCCAATTATCAAGAAACAAACTATATGAAAGGATAAATTCTTCAAACTATGTTATGGCTCG
>LIEC01006580.1:0-41567 GCA_001925005.1 Drosera capensis
TGGCGTACTTTATATTGCAGGTCAAAAAGTCTTCCCAGTCTAGTTGATTGTTGTTTCATTTTTTTCATCCATTTTCCCTGAGTTCGATTTCTTTTTGAAAACGTATGATAAAAAAATATCAAATTTATTAATATATTTTTGTTATTATTATATATTTAATTATGATTAATTTATATATACTTTCGGCCCTCTCCATGCTTCAATCCTGACTCCGCCCCTGTTGAAGAACCTACTGGGGGGCGTGCCACACGGGTTCCTTGATTGCATTGCGTACACTAGAAATATTTGCCGCTCAGCTGCTGTAATCTATGTTTACATTAAGTTCCCTACTCGGCCAGTAAACGTACCTGTTCAGGTAAACGATGGGATAAGCTTCTACTTGGAACTCACGCCATCTAAAGCACAGTACTGAATGTGATAAGAGTACTGGATTTGAATAAATTAGACAAATATAAACCAATACAATTTGATTATGTACGTGTGTCGATAAAAAATTTGACACAAATATAATCACGATCAAACGTAGTTTTTCGTAAATTTATTCTGAAACATTAATAATTCTATAAGTTACGTATTTTAATCTATTACATGTTGCGCGATAATCAGACGTGATTTGATATGAAAATGAGACTTATATTCATGCATATAGAATAATACAAAAATACGTAGATGTTATAATAATTCTGGGACGGAGAAAGTAATAGTCAGAAACATAATTACATTTTAGAAGTTGGTAACAATAAATTTACATGAGTATATATGTACGAGTATGGTGACGGTCTAGTAAATTCGAAGATACTGTTTTTCATTATTAACGGCAATTCTTGTTTCTTAGTATTGCTCAGTAGTTCAATCACTATCTAACAATAAGTAGAAATTACGGGTTCTACCATGATCTACTTAATTAAGAGATGGTTATTTCTATATGAAGATGTTTATATTGCTGTTGTTTCAGTTTCGTCTATCGACTTTTATAACAGCTTGTCGTGCGGATTTGATCAGAACGTCCAATTATTACAGGCTGTTCATTAGAGAGGGCAACTACGTATATATAGCAATTAGCATGCTCTGTAAGGTTGTTAATTTTTGTTTACTATTTAATGTGATTAGTTGTTGAGCAGTATCGTCAAATTACATCATTGTTTTCTAACTATCAAATAATTGTCACGTTGTAAAGGACTGGATACTTCGCAAATTCTTCATGACGAGCATTACAGTCTTACAGACAGCTTTTGCAAAAAAATTTGGAATGTTTTGGAATTATGACTTGATGATATGTTTTGGAATTATGACTTGATGATATGTTTTGGAATTAAGAAATTTTTTCTCTCCCGATTCACATTATGGAAGACAAGTTTTATAATGACTAGACTAGTATATATATATGGGAGTGTTAAAGGCTGATTTTGTGACAACGTATTGTCTGATTTTATATTATAAGTTTTATTTTTTATATTATAAATTGAAAAATTTATGTTGTACGTTATTGAATATATATTATCAGATTTTAATTATATATATGATAAAAAGGAATGTTCTGTTAGTCATAGACAGCACCAATGTACAAAATCCCATTATTTTTGAAATTCAAAAGAATAAACAAAAAATATATTAAAATAATTAATTTGTTTTTGTTTTTGTTTATTTTGACCTATGAATAACTTCGACTGTTGTTTTCCTTTTTCGATATATATGCAAACCCTGAAGACAATGTTTCACCAAAAACAATGGTCCCCCTGTGTAAACGATATCGGGCAATTCAGTGTGTCACATAAATAATATGCAACGTGAGGTAGGGTATCTAAACCGTACATGAACGTTGGAAAACGGCGTCTATTTGGGAAGCAAGTTGGCAGCAAGAAAGTAACGTTCTGTTTTGCCAATGAGACAAGGATTACGATAAATGCGTAAATGAATAGTTAATTCATGTTCTGTACTTCATCACCTAAGGAAAATGACACTAGAACGGGCGAAGGTTATTATTCTAGGTAAAATATTTCTTGGTGTTGTTCGAGATTAATGAAAATTAAAGTACTAATCTGTGCGCGAATGATAAAATATCATTATAGAGATTATAGTATAAAGTTAAATTAAGCATAACTTTATGTTTGTTATATAAAAAAATTTAATTTAATTAGCGTCTACGTAATCAACATAATCTGATTCAAATTATGTATGACATTGAAGGGAGGAGGGCATAAATGTTTTACACCAAAAAATGAACTAATCCAAAAAATCTCACGTCGATCAATTTATTATATTTATCTTGAGAGAGAGAGAATATCATTTTACCAACTTCGGTCATCATTCGGTTAAAACAAATGAATTCCAAAAACATATTTCTAATTAAAGTAATTACAAAATACCCAACTATTAACTCTTTGATTTCATGTATTGAAAATTTTAATCTGAAATCACCAAAAACTCATTACCACTCCTCGCTCATTCACACCTTCACACCTCCTTTTATCCTTATAAAGTAGTGGAACATCTATTTAGAAACGAAGATTTGCTAAATAAAAACAACAAAACAAGCATTTCGAGCGGTAAAAACAACAAAACAAGCATTTCGGGCGGTAGCGTTTTATAAGATACATATTAAGTACCACGGTCCGAAATGCTCTATTCAAAATAAAGTGCCATGGGCCGAAGTGCTTTAGCCTACATGGCACACTGCCAACGGCCGTAATGCTTTACTTGTAATCCATCCCTATTTTTTTTTCCTGTTTAATTTCTTCGAACGTAAATATTTCAACACGATTATGTTTCATTCGAAAATTTTACAATAACATCGATACATGACAACATAGAGATACGTTTTATTTATGAAAATAAACAAAATTTCAAAGATCCAATTCTTTTATAAGGATAACATGACTTGTACCTAAACATTTATGGGAACAAAATAATTTCCTTAGACGATATAAGGATTGGATCTTTTCATATTTCCATTGTTCCAGTAACGTGATTGAAATTGATTTTTTTATGGATGTTTATACATATCGTCTCAAAATAAAAAAATCACATGATAAAGAATGACGGATAGAACGAGCAATTTATGGATGTGTCGACCTTGGTTTTATCGACATAAATGCACCAATACGAAAGTGCTGTTGTAATGTTTTCTTGCTATTCTTTTCGATTCAATTTAATTTTAATATTTTTTTATTAGTCTTAATATAAATATAATATTTTTATTTTTTCTTATTGATAATCAATTTATATCAACATAATCAAATTATTCTATATCTTTTTCATCTTTTTCGAGTCTCTCTGGTTTCACTCCTGAACATCACTTACACCCCATTAGTAAAAAAAAAAAAATACTCTTTTTTAATTAGATTTTATAAAAATTTAATAAACACATATAATCTTCTGTCAGATTAAAGGATTTGGCTTAAATTGGGATGAAAGTAATTCCAACTAGCAAATTCTCCTTTCTAAATAGCAATTACTAGCACCCATTCAACCACCTAATTCGCCACCATCTTCCGGCGCATCCCTCCCTGTATATATAACCACCAACGCTATGCATCCAAAGAAACCCAGCACGAATAAACAATCTTTCACACACGAAACTCTGACCTGTTCCAAAGCAACGCAAAGATAGCATGGAGTTCTCCTACTCGTCCCTCCTCGTGGCCTTAGTCTTCTTGGTCTTGATCACCCTCCAAATCCTCTTCTACAAGCAAAGATCCCTCTTCTCGGGCACGAACCTCCCTCCAGGAACAATCGGCTTCCCAATCGTGGGCGAGACATTCCACTTCTTATCAGCTGGATGGAAGGGCCAACCTCAGAGCTTCGTGCTCGACCGGATGAACAAGTTCTCAGCAGAGTGTTTCAAGACGAGCGTTCTTGGCGCGCCCTGTTGGATATAATCTTGCAATGCATGGAACACGCGTGCACAGTACACAAGCGTGTACAGTAACGCCGGCCACTATTCATTGGCCAAAAACGTTTTTGGTCCACAAACACGTTTTTGTTAGGCACAACAGTTTGAGTTTATTTCCTTTAAATAGCTAGGAGATCATTTGTATCAAGCACCTCGGCAAGAGAGCAATAAAACATGAATCAGAAAACGGGAAAGTTTTTCCCACAAATTTATTGCCTCAAACACACCACGTCAAGATCTTAAACTAACACGCCCATGGCCGTCTTCTGTGGGTCGGCAGGGAACAAGTTCTTGTTCTCGAACGAGGACATTGATTGGAAGAACAAAGATCAAGTCACAGTTTACCCTCTCGTTGAACGGTAAATTTTGTTACATGCTATATTTACCTCGCGACTTTACGCTTTTGCTTTATTAAACAAAAGAAAATTATGAATCCTTTGCAGAATGTAGTATTAGAATGTAGTATTATGTTATATTGAGTTAAAAAGAATTGGACTATATATTGGAAATCGTTGATGCGGCAAAATGTAACTTACTAGATGTTGCATCAACGGCTTCCAGTAATAATAAGGTCGAAATAAAAGAACAATCAACCCTTGAGCAAAGAAAGCACGTGGAAAAAATAAATAAAACAGGGTATAGTTTGCTAGATTGAAACCAATGAAGAAAAGAAGAAAAATGAAAGATCCATTTAATGCATGGCTGAAAATGGGGATCTTGTTTGGTTTAGTATTTTTAGGCACAAGCCTTGTTTTGGTTCTTCTTGGAGGCTGCAAGTGCAAGTAGTCAGCACATTTTGGTTTAGTAGAATTCAGTAAATTGGGGAAAAATAATTGATTCATTGTCGATGAGATCTGTCAACCACAAATCGTTTCTCGATTTTATCTCGCGTAGGAGTATTGTATCTAGCATATCATGCATGAATTCGTAGATCGAATATACATATGTAATGATGGTTTTATTACGTACAGATACACATTTTGGGTAGCATGCCGACTATTCGTAAGCATGGAAGATTTGAACCATATAAACCGTTTGGCAGGACCATTCCGTCATTTGGCATCAGGGGTCTTTTCTGTCCCAATAGACCTACCAGGGACTCCATATAATCGCGGCATCAAAGCATCGGCGTTGATAAGGGAGGAGTTGATAACTATAGTGAAGCAAAGAAAGCGTGATTTGGCAGAGAACAAGTGCCTGGTAGGCGGAAAAGATATACTAACTCACATGTTGACTACCGCAGATGACGATGGGCAATACATGTGCGAATTCGAGATTGCTGATAAAATCATGGGGCAATTAGTCGGCGGCCATGACACTGCAAGCACTGTCATTACCAACATTGTCAAATTTCTTGCAGAGTATCCTAATGTGCTTGAGCTTGTCTGCAAGGGCAAGTCACCAATTATCTATCCCCATTTTTTTTCGAGCAATATTTCATCATGTTATAACTACGTGACATTAAAGTTCATAGTCGGCTGTCAACGTCGCGAGTTTCGTTTTGTGTTTCCAGAGCAAACAGAGATTGCCAGATCAAAACGACAAGGTGAGCGGTTGAAGTGGGATGATGTTCAAAAGATGAAGTACTCATGGAATGTAGCTTGTGAAGTCATGCGACTCGCTCCTCCTCTACAGGGAGCGTTTAGAGAGGCCATTCGTGATTTCAGTTATGCTGGTTTCAAGGTTCCCAAAAGCTGGAAGGTAAAACTAAGCACATCTTTTGTTCATTGATAACAGAAACTCCAAGTTTCTTAGGCAAAATAAATATCTGGTGATCATGCATATGGAACCTACAACTTGATGTTATAGTAATCCATTCACTCTGGATTTTATAACAGCTATACTGGGAGGCGAACACGACGCATCTAGATCCGAAGTATTTCCCGCAGCCAGAGCAGTTCAACCCTTCGAGATTCGAAGGGAAAGGACCCGAGCCATTGACGTATGTTTCTTTTGGTGGAGGACAAAGAATGTCCTGGAAAAGAGTACGCCCGGCTTGAAATACTAGTTTTCATCCACAACCTAGTGACGAGGTTCAAATGGGAGAAATTAATTCCGAAAGAGAAAACTGTTAGCGATCCAATGCCAATTCCAGAAAATGGCCTGCCAGTTCGTCTCTTTGAAATATAGAAATCTTGTAAACGTTATCATTGTATTCCATGACGAATCAAATGTATGATCATAAAAATGATGTAGCGTCGACAAATGTATAATGTCTGCGTCAATCTATTTCCATGGTATGTTTACGTGACATCGACAAGTGTGATTGTCCGGACATCATTCTCATCATGTAAGATTCTTATTCCTTATGCAATTGGCTTGAATATTTGCAAGCAAACACGTTTATGTTGAAGATGCAAAATCAGAGAGGTGAAGTAAAAAGTACTATTACGGTAAGACTTCAGTGTTTTTTTTTGTTGACCATTAAGAGATTTTTTTGGGTTTTCGGAAACGAAACGAAACGATACTTCAGTGTTTGTTGTTCAGTATATTTAAAGTACTATATTAGAAGAAGATTGATGACTAGGAGAAACATGAAAGCTCTTCCTTTGTAATACAAAGAGAAAAAACAAAAAAGACGAAAGAAAAAGGTAGAACTAGAAGACTACAATGTGATAACATAGCACGCTGATTGCTTATGGATTACATTTCTTATTATCATACTAGAAGTTTTTTATCCTAGAAACATCACATTACAGCTTCAAGATTATCAGTTACAATTTGAGATAACTGACACATTACTATTTTTCCTGATATAACAAAAGCCAATAGAACACCCTTACATACTGGTTGAGCACTAATACACTATATTAGTTAACAATAAGTTTTTTGGCTTCCAACATATACAGCTACATAACAGGCATTGATCGATCGATCGTAACAAGGAACAAGACAGGAACCCAACCATGCAATCGTATTCATACGAACAAATTCTAAGAAAATGAATGCCCAAAAGAAAAAAAGATCCAACACATTGTTCTCGGCCTTTCACTTGTTCGGCAAGATACCTAATTGAAGCACTGAGCCAAACTTATGAACAGGCCAGCCTCAGAACATGACCAGGAGAACTCAAAGTTCAAACTTAAGCCAAATGAGGAGCTCTCTTCTTTTGGTGAGCGCAAACCTCTTAAAAGCTTGAAATGGGCGCGACAGACACCATAGAAATCACATCCATGACAAGTAGTGTTCCCATACATAACGAATAATCTAAAAGCACAAGCTTTAATCAACATACTGTTGTTAGAGGGAGGCAAAAGGTTAGTGGTGCTTAGCAGAAGATCTACCTAAAGATGGTTACTTTCATAACCGAATCTTCCGCATCCAACAACTCAAAGACGCAAACATCCCCGATCCTCAAGTCGTTCTCGTGCCAGAATGTTGCCCATCGTCTCACAAGACGTATGCCGTGCATATACTTGCATTCAGTATGCCACTCCTTTCCATTGGACCGGAGTTTTAACAGTTTTCATGTCACTTCTAAGGCACTCCACGGAAAACTCGCGTGAGAAATACTGCAGAAAAAGAAAAAGACCTGGGATTCAAAGTCATTCACATGTGAAGATTTTAGTGATCACAAGCTATTTCTCCAAGCTGCGAGATAGATACTGGATAAATAGGAATCGATAAACATCAGGAACCAACCTTCCGAGATAAACATCAAGAACCACATTTTACACATGAAACACAAAGATACTAAAACTAGCTGTTGCTACATTTAGCCAAGCCTCAGCACCCCATAACGAGATTTTCTGCCCACTTCAAGGCAACATTCTTCCGCCAAATAAGAGTCAGAAGCAGAGATATGGAATCAAAAAGATCTCAACCAAAGCAGGTAAGATGTATGTGGTAATTTTAAGGTGTCAATCCCAACTATCAAGGGCCTCACATGACCAGAAAGAAAAGTTTTGAGGTTTAGGGCTCAGGCAACTCTTCTTCTTCTTAATTTCTAACCTTGCCATGGTCGCTTAAGCGAATGCCTTTAGAATAAGAAGATTGCCTTTCTTCCTACCATGGGCTATCTCAAGTTCTACCTTTTGACCTTTATTCATATTTCATAAATCATAAATGCTCTACTATGTCGAGAAGTCACTTCATCAGCACCTCAATCATGTGGCAGAGAATCAAAAAATATTTGTGCAAGTTAACATAAGCAAGGGCATAGACAGTGAGTTACCATATAAGAAAAATTGTATTTTCTCATTTCAGTGATGAAGTGAGGGTTCATAGTCTTGAGCCTTCGGGCAGCTTTCATTGCCTTCATTGTTCTGAGGAATTGCTCTCCGTTACCTTCAACAGCGCGAGACTCATGACGCATGCAGTTGGTAGACTCCTTGGTACCCATGGGACGAGGTGGGGGAATAAATGAGCAAGTACAGAACATAATCAGGATCGATCACATGATCCCTATTAGATGCAGACTGCAGTTTAGGTGAATCTGGGTCAGAATCAGTTAGCATGTTGTCCAGGCATTCAACAGAATCACTGTCAAGCATTTCCTCTTCATCGTCACTAATCAAGTAAAGCTGATTGGCCACGTGAGGTTGTGGAGATGTTTCACGAAAATGGAAAGGATAAATAATCTCACATCCCGTGATATCGAACACATAAATTGTTAAATACTGCTAACCTCTGTGGACTTTGTACAACAGCCTTTGCGGACAGTAGCCTTCGTGGACCGCAGTTTCGTGGACAGCCCCATTACACCCCATCGAAACTGTATATAAACTGATAAATTACTCCTAGGATAGGCATTCAAAAATTGTACACTTCACGCACACTGAATCAAGAAATCAATAAAAAATACTTTACATAAATGGTGAAATAGGGACCCGTTCTATATTCAAACACAAGAAAATACCCCACACTCACGGAGTAGAATTCTGCAAAACTCTCCCAACCTTGAGAAAACCACAGCTTGTTTTCATCCCCGATGACGGCTAGATCCCAGGTGTCACCATTTGGTACAACGAGAGTAACTGTGGCGGGAATTTCATTGCCGAACTTTTGGGTAAAGTTTTGAGGGACACGCTGCAAGCATGAATGCACAAACAAGTTAATTCCTCGTCATGTAGACTGCAGTTTCTCATCTTCATTGTCATAATGAACTGCAGTTTCATTCACGATCATGCAGATTCATCAACGCCTCAGTTGGAACGACCAATCCCTTAACTATGTAGAATAGACTAACGCCCAATTCGTACAATCCAAATCCCCAAGTGGGGATGGTAAATGTTAGTCCTAACCGCGACATAGAGAAACAAAACACGTAACCGATCGCACAGTAACATCAGCCACTGTTCATCTCCACCAACCAAAAACACATTTGTTTTATACAAACACGTTTTTGGTGTTTGTTTAGGTGAAACACGTCTGTTTTGTTTTCCTATAAATAACATAGACTTGTAAGGTAGATATGTACCTTAGCAGAGACAAAGCAATAATACGAAAATCAGAAAACGAGAATTTTTTCCATCAATCTTTATCCCATACCACCCGATCCAGATTTGAGCCAACAATAAATTTGCTGGAATTTTGTTGTTTTTTAGTCATCTAATAGACCCAATGAGGTGCGTTATGGTCCATCTTGAGCTTCTGTAGTAAGCCGTTATATTTGTCATTGGATAGGACAGGGAATGATAAGTAGAGTACAATAGGCCAGGCCAGACGAAGATTCCCTCTGTAGACAACAGCTGAAGAGATGCAAGGATAAAAACCAGACAACATATATGACAAAAACTCAATGAACAGATATTACGTCAGCAATAATATACTGCTGCAAACGTTCAACTCCAGGCACAGAACAACGTGGCCATACTCAAATAATCCATACAAACTCCTTTCTAGATCCTGCAATGCCATCGCAAACGTGGCCAAAAACTTTATGCCATAAGGGGAAAAAAAAAAGGTATAATACAATGGTATTGTGTGATAGTTTGATATAACGACAATACCATCGGATCAATCCCCCGGGCAAGGCCAAGTGAACTATGCCATCACAAGAATGGGATCCAATAAGTAATGAGGATAACAAAAACCTAAGAAAGAGGAGGAATCCTAAAAAAAAAAAAAAGAAAAATAAAATAAAATAATATGAAACGGAAGAAATATGTGTAACAAAATATGGCCTAAGTATCTTCCGAACCAAAACTCTCAACCAAAGTGGAATCAACACCAGGAGGGTATATCTTCTCGAAAATGCACCTAAGCTTCTCGTTCTCAACCATTTGTTCGAGTACCTTGTCCTCTGAAACTTGCGTCGTGATGCTATCCTCTTCGATCTCCCTGTGAGCAGGACGGAACACTAACTCGGACAACTTTCCTTTCTCAATCTGCCTCACAAGTTTCTCCTCCTCGTGTGTCCCAGATGCGATGAGATGGTATACGTGCACCACCCTCTTCTGGCCGATCCTATATGCCCTCCCAATGGCCTGCCTTTCAACCGAAGGGTTCCAAACAGTGTCGAGGAGGACCACCCTGGACGCACCAACCAAGCTGATGCCCTCTGAGCAAGCCCGGGTGGAAGCGAGTAGTACACGTACCTTCCCGGAAGGATCATTGAACATGCCCATCATGGACTGCTTCTGTTTATCCTCTAGTATTCCACTCATTAAGAGCATATCCTGGCCTAGACGCCAACCAAGTTGAGACTGAAGCTTCTCCTTTAAGAAGTTGAGCGGCGGAATGAACTGGCTAAAGACCAACACCTTCTCTCCCAAGAACATGGAATGATGGATGAGTTCCATGAGGAATCTAATCTTCACTCCCGCGGTAGTATCTGCTTTAGACTTCTCTAATGAAGCCGGGTCGACACACAATGCCTCTTTCTTGGAGAAGCACGTGCTCAACCAAGGATGCGAGGAAATCAAGGCGATCATATGGTCCAGATCGAGTCCTCTTTTGAACCTCTTTTGGCACTGTTCTAGGAGTGTTCTCTGCAAGCCACTTGGTCGTAGAACAACGACAAAATCCCGTATTCCAGGAAGAGTTTTCTGCAGTACAGTGCCCTTGTGAACATGGACAAAAGGCTTCATCTTGACCCTTAACACCTCCAGTTGAGCAGGATTCTCCATGGTACTGAGAAAAGCACGTTTACCCTTTTTCGCTCTTTTCCTCCCACGCCTACCTGGAACGTCTTTGGGAACTTTCCCATATAACATCATCTCTGGGAACTGCGGCCGGACCAAATGAAGAGTGTTATAGAGTTCAGAAAGGCTGTTTTGAAAAGGAGTCCCAGAGAGGATGATCCGGCTTTTAGTTTCAACCTGCGACAAATGTCTGAATATGAGGCTATCGTCATTCCTAGGGATGTGCCCTTCATCCAGTACCAACAAGCCAGGCAGCTTAAGCAGCATACTCCTCATCTTCTCTTTTTCAGATTCCAACAGAGCGTCGTTCTTCTTCTTCCTTGCCGCCTTGGGATCATCATGCCCAACATCCATCTGGATTCTCTTGCCCACAAGTTTCTCGAACAACCGGTAACTTAAACCAAGGATGCTCTCCTTCCTTTCCCAAGAAAATAACTTTGCCAAACGGACCTTTCTCAAGTCTTGGTACCTCTTTAAGAGGCCGAGCACTCGGGCATCTTCCTTCCCAGACAGTTCCTGACTATTCAAGTTGTGGAAGGGGATTCCGATGTTCCACTTTCTGAACTCTTCTTCCCATGTGATCAGCATGTTGCATGGAGCAATAATGACGGGCCTTGACTCTCGGTATAGTTTCATGTAGGAAAGGAGGAAGACTATCGCCAATCTAGTCTTCCCAGTTCCAGGCGCATGCGATATGATGCATCCACCCGGACAAAGCTTCGAGGGCTCGCTCAGCTCATCAAGCTCTGTTGAGCCAGCTATGTTTCTCCACAAGAATTCAAAACCCTCACGCTGATGAGGATACATACCCCTTTTGATGCCGGGGATTACGTCCCAAACAGTTCCTGTATAAGGGAAATCAGGATCATATCTGCTTCCTGGGGAACCACAACCAAACCCTTCGAACTGTGGATTCTCCAAGATGCTACTTGCTACTCTTTCTCGCCAATCTGACTTTCTGAACAGATTTTCGTTCTGCATTTGGCGAAAAGGGGGGTTACATGAGCAACATAAAAATTTAGTCGAATAGACATGAAAGCTGAGCAAATAAGATAAGCAGTGAACAGATTGACTTACAAAACAGGACATGACGTGCTTAATTTCCAGATTCACATGTGAGCAAAATCTGCACTTCATGCCAATTTCTTCGTCGAGAACAAGCTGATGTTTCCCTTGACGGCAGAGTGATTCTTGGTTTGTTGTTAATTCCGAATGGGTTCCTTCATCACTGGCTAGCTGCAGTTTATAAAAGTTGAGGCAGTGTCATCGCCTACCATGCTCATCATGAAATTTCATCCTCATCAAAAGCAGACAATGCAATGAACCGAGAAGAAAAGGGAGTACGTCCTATAAAAACAATAGAACTCTTATGATGCTATTAGAAAGGCGGAACTGCTATGTGTTCGTATACTATACAAGGATAGCCATCTAAATTTCATATCACCATACATACTCTGATCGACATGATAGACTAAGATTCTTCTTCGCTTACAGCAGGACAACAACCATACAATAAAAGGAACAAAATCTGTCCATCAGCATAAGAAACAATGTCATCATTCAACACATACAACTGACCTTATCACTATGCAGCCATCTAACCTGCTGATGCTAGATTAAACAAACATGAAGAAGCTGTTTTGTCACTTACCGAGCAAGAATCAGACGAACCGATCCCAGATGTTGCAAGGCACAAGTCAAGCTCCTTCCAGATACTGTCAAGCTCTTCATCAACCTCAGACTGAAGCAGCGACTCGGGTTGCTCTATTCCAAAAGTGAATTTCCATTGAAGAGGTTCATCCGCCACAGACGGCTCATTCTCTGCCTCGCGTTGGCTGTCTAAAAGAGCATCCAGCTCTCCGGCAGCCATGATAGAATTCACCAGGATTTCATGAATGTCATAATCTTTTAGCTGAGAAATGCACCTTTTCTTTCTTGGGGCGTCTGTCATGGCCTGCTTTTCAGTTGTCATATATGGCAAGCCCTTATTCGACCTTTTCGAGCAACCGGTGCTACCAGGCTTAGAATGTACACCAGCGTTAACATCAGAATCTCCATCCTCTAACACCACCACCTTGTTCTCCTCCTTGTTGACCTCGTTGTTACACACATTGCCCTCAGATTTCCCCTTTTTCTTCAGTGTAGCATCCTTAACATCCTTGGACTCTGATTTCTCTTCATTAGAACTCTTTGGCTGATCGTTGTAATGCTTCTCAGAACTAACACCATTGGTATCATGATGATCACAAGTTTCGTCCTCCTCAACCTCACAAACCCTCCCATCATCATCACTCTTCTTACTACTCCTCGTCCTTTTTCGCCTGTTTTCACTTGTTTGAGACTTTTTGATCCGATCAGTCCGGCAATTCACAGTATTAAGCCTATTACGTCCAGAGTGACGGTCATTATTCTGCTCATCACGCTCTGGTGAGGACAAAATCACATCGTCCTCGATCACAAAAGGGCAACTAAGGGTCCCAAATGACGTAAGTTTCGTCAAAGGAAGAGCCGATTTGAAGCGTGATCTGGTCCGACGAGCCACAGAATTGAACATCTCATCATCAACTGATTCCTCCATAACCTTTCCCGTTACCAAAACATCTAAACCATCAGCCCTTTTCCTCTTCACACCCGAACCATCAAAGCTATCTGCCATCAAAGCAACATCATCACCATCGCTGTCTTCCTTGGCTTCTTCTTCTTGCACTTCCACCTCATCATCTGAATCAGAATCCTCAGAGCTAACAGAATCCTCCATCTCATAGTCCATATCGTCCACCCCCTCATCCTCATCACTCGACAACTCCAATTCAGACGAAACGACCTTTCCCTTCTCGGTCCACTTATCGTTGTTCTTCGAACTCTCACTCGATACTGCAATCGCATCATCATCTGCCCCCTCATCCCCGTTGCTCGACGACTCCAATTCACACGACACCACCTTCCTATCATCGGCCTCCTCATCCTTGCTACCACCACTACAAGCTCTCTCACTCACTTCTACACTCCTCTTCTCACAATTATCCTCTACAGGCTTCCCCCTAAACCTACTAATTGAAAACGAAACCGCCCCGCTCTCCAATTCCGACTCCGAACTCGAATCCAACACTATCGTTCCATCGACGTCCTTATCATTCGGACACCAACTCTCACCAATTATCTGAACCTCATCATCACAACCCTCCTCCTCCTCATCGTCATCATGATCATCAAGATTGCCACGACCCTGATCATGTTTCGCACCCACATTGCCAACTTCTACATTACCCACATCAGATCTCCCCTCGTTAATCTCCTTTGTACAACTATCCCTATCCAACACACCCTCATTCGCCGATTTTCGCGAACTGTTTCCCGATTCCTCCCCTGTCTTCAATCCTAGCCTCGTCCCCTCACCCGAAACCCCAATTCCCTTCTCCTTGCCCTTTTTCTTACCCGAATTCGCAATCTTTGGACCCGAAGCGGCCGACCCGACTCCTTCAATGCCCTCGGCATTGCTTCCCTTGCATGCAGAGACGGATTCCGAGCGAACGAACCCCGGCCCGAGATTCTCTTCTCCTTCGACGTCGACGATTACCCATTCTGCCCCTTTTGATTCCTCGCTATTCTTCTTCTGGGTTTTGGTTGTGTTGTTGCTGCTGGTGTGTGGTGGTTCGATGTTCTCCTTCTTCTTCTTCTTCTGTTTCTGTTGCAGAAGGGTTTTGAAGTAGAGATCTCGCCTCGCTCGGGTTCGAGACGAAACCGGGTTGGTGAAATCCATTCTCTCACAACGAAGGGGAAAGGGACAGCGTGTTCATCGAAGGGGCAAGTCGCAACTCACAAGTGGGTTGGTTACAGGGGAAAGGAAAAGGCAAGCACAGGAGAGGGAATCTTTAAGAAAGATTTTGCTGCGTGTAATTGATGAGGGGGGAAAGGGAAAGGAAAAGGCGCCAATGGAGAGGAAAGTGCAGTGTTGGGGAAGAGGGAAGATCGATGGAGAGTCCGAGAGGGAAAGTAGTAAAGGTAGTTGAAAGGATGGTGGGTGGAGAGCCTGTGAGACTTTGAGTTGAGGAGGAGTTTGAATATAGATGACGCCAAGTCCTGAGAGGGTATTTATCGTGGTTGTTAAGTGTACGATTTTTGGGATTGCGAAAAAATGTGGACTTAATTTCACCAAAAAAGATATAGTTTATAGTTTATCGTGGATTTTTATCGATATAATAAGAAAATCTAATACTTATAATAAAATATTAATAATAATAAATATAATATAATTCAGGATAATGAGACTTAATTTATATATTTCATCCTTTTTTAAATCTATAAAAGAGAGTGTAGCTATTGCAGTTAGTGCAGCCTAGAACGATCAAATATTTTGATAATATAACAAATCTTATAAAAATATGTGATAGTGTTATTTTTGAAAATAATAATATATATGCTTATAAATTGTTCGGGAAAAAATATGTTGATATTATTATATGCAGTGAAGCAAAAGCCGAAAATGGATATGAAAAATTGTAGAAAACATAGAAAACACAAAAGTTTGAAAAAGATTTTTATCCTGAATTCTTTTTTTTAAGTTTATCCTGTATTTTTTTTTCTTTTTCTTGCTAAAAACACATATAGGCTATAACATATTCTCCTTCTATTAAGTTTGTTTACGAGGTACTAATAACTTTGGAAGTATAAAGAGATTTTTACAACATCTTAGAAGCATTGGAATTTTGGATTTTATTCGTTGATAAATAAATTTTGAAAGTTAAACAAGAAACCAAAAGATTTTTCTATCAAAAAAGAAATCAAAAGATTTTGATATTGATTTCCTTTAGGTGTTTCTCCTTATCCCTTAAAACTGTATCCTCCTATTTTTTTTTTCAAAAAAGAAAAAGAAAAAGAAAAGGAGAATTACCTAATCATTCAAATCTAAATTAAGTACCAATTCATCATACATTATCTTATCTATCAATGCACGAAATTTGTCAATTGAACCCAAGCTAAGTGGATTTCTCCCCGTCAGGTGGGTTGAATATCAATATTTATATGTGCACACGTTTTACAGTTGTGACCAGGTTGGACATCGTTGGGCGAGATTGGGAAGGATGGGTGAGATTTGTCAATGGAATTGGACTGCAAAGAAGTAGTAGATCACCCAAAGAGACTAATGAATTACCCATAATGAGGTTTGTTTGGAAAAATAAAATAAAATCAAGAATCAATTAATGCAAATTTTGTAAAAAAAAAAAAAAAAAAAAAAAAAGGGTCCAAATTGGACTCGATTTTCATTGCTCCAATCATTATTACATGTGTTTACAACCTCAATTGGTAAGATGGAGTCCCATCTTCCCCATAGGTTACATTCGGCGACATATTTAGCCTTTATATGAGCGACCATATTTGTCTCCCGAGAAACCCAAAAACAACAAAAAATTAAATAATGTAAATTTTAAGTTAATGAGTATTTGATTTTTTTATATAACTTTTTTTTATTTTTTCATTGAAATCCCAAAAAAAAAACATCAATTTAAAATCTGTTTTATTTGCCACATACAACATTGAGCGTAACATGTCACATATTTTTTTAAGAAAAAGGAATTTATTATTAATAACAAATAAGTTGCCTGTTGCTACAAACATGCAACAATGAATTTTTTTTTCTACTTATTTTATGAATTTTTTTTCTGATTTAATTTTTAATTTTTATTATTTTCTTACAAAATATAATACTATCATTATATTATATATATTTTTTTTTATCAAATTTTATTTTAACGCCTGATTTAACTCGTACATTAAACAATCATTCACGGTCACGATAAGTTTGTGGGATAAAAATCTGACACTCTGGCTCAAAATATGTCAGGATGAATGGAAAATCAAACACCAACGCCGGCGGCCTCACAGAGACCTTCACGTCCTCCGCCGAAAACGTCTCAGGCGACTCCGCTGTACTTTCCTTGACCATCGTCACTCTGCTTGAGGAGGGGAAAAGCCAATGACCTCACCTCACCGTTGCTTCCCCAGATTGCTTGAGACAAGTCACCTCGACTGAAAATGCCATTTGAGGAAGTGCATTCTGATTCACTCGGTGTCTTCTCTGCTCTATCTTTCTGGTAAGCCTATCTGGCCTTAGGGTTTAGCAGTGCGTGAAATTGTTTCCAATCTTCATGAATTTTGCTATCAGGTATGAATTTTCGTTCCTCCGGTTGAGTTTGTGGCTTTAGGTGGATGCAATGCATTGCCTAAAACATAACATCCTAAATATCAATATGTGGAAGAAACATGTTGCTATGTAAGGGGTGTATATGTAGCATATAATTATAAGATCATAAATCTCTACTTAAATATCCATGACAACCAAGATCTCGTATAATATCAACATTATTATTTGACGATAAATGATTATTTATAGATATCATTTTTAACTATTGTTTAATTTATTATTCGGACATTTACGTAAAAATAATATCTTTAACACCATCTTTTATCTTTCTCTTTTTGTCAAATGATTTGATTACGTTTTTAAGATATCAGAGTGTTAGTGAGCCACTAAGGTTGTGTTTTGGTATCAATTATGTTTCTGATTTTCTGTTTTCGTTTTATCGGTTAATGAAACAGAGTTGTTTATTTCTATATCTATTTTTGAAACGGATGAAACGGAAATAAAAAACAAAAGTTCAGAAAAAATGGCTTTCAGTTTATTTATATTTTCTGTTTCATCTGAGTATGGTATTCAATATCCCTTTTACAAAAAATCTTTTTTTCTTGTAAAGCGATTTCTGTTTTCGCCATTGGTTTTTAGTTTTTGTTACTTGTTTTGATTTTCACACTTTTAAGCAACAATACCAAATAAACCCTAAGTATCTTTCTGGTTGATAAATTGATGCGAATGACTCATGCGTTATGTTGTTGGATTTTTCATCATAACGTTTACTTCACCAATTGTTTTTCGTCGTGTAACTGAATTGGTTAAATGCAATGCATGTTAATAATGGAAAGACTCTGTCACCTGTAGATTATTGTCTTAGGGTTGGTTTCTGCTTTTCATCGAATTGGAACACCTTAAGAATTTACTCGTTAAGTTTTATTTCTTGTTATAACTCATAGGTAGAGTGTCGTCTTTATACCGTGGAAGCCATCAGTTCAATCTTGGGAACATGTTCAGGTTTCACATCATGCTATGGTTTATCTCGGATTCATTCTTACATTATGAGAGAGAGGAGGGCAAATCAAGGTTTTCTTTTTATTACAAGGAGAGAGGGGAGGAGTGTTGATAAAAGAGAGAAAATAAGGTGTTTTAGTTCATCGAAGTACTTTTCAAGGTTAAAACTTCTAGTAATTACTTCAGCATTTTTGCAGTCCCTCGTCCATCTTCTCTTGGAGCTCTGGAGAACAAGTTTTACCATTGCTCTAAACCTTTGTATAAATAAATGTATAATGAAGTAAGCATTCTCCTGAATAACTCAATAGTGTGTTTCTCCTGAAGTCAAGCTTTCATTTCTAATTCTCGTTGGGGCACTTAATATAGTTTCATAGGTACTCAGATTCGGCCGTCTTCACATCCACAGCATGCTTAGAGCCTTCCTATTGTCCATATTCATGCACTGCTCTTTTGAGCTGAAGTATTCCGTAGTGAATCATTATCAAGTCTAGTATTTTGTTAGTTAACAGCAAGCAATGTTCTTGATAGTTTGTTAATTGATATTTCGCATGCTTGAAAATTCTCTAGTGAAGTACACTGAGATCAAATTCCACTCTGCTAACACCATTGGTTTGAGAAGGCATCTTATTTGGTTTTAATTGTTGTGGGTAGACACAGAAGGTTCCTAAGTGAATACTGTTCAATAAGTTACATGGCGCCATGCCTGCGTTAGAAGTTTTTGTAGGCCTGGCACTTGTTTTATCCAAACGGTAATTAGTAAGTTCAAGATTATGGAACTGTGCCGGAGCGCTGGTTTTAAGTGTTAGGTCGCATGATAACTTGCCTGAAGTCGGAGGTTTCATGGATTGAGGATCTCAACTACTGGAGCACAAAGCATGAGTTGGTGAAATATATGGAGGTTGTAATCCATATAATAATAATGCTTACTCACGTTTTGAAATATAGAGTGAGTGAGTGGAATGAGGAAGAGGGAACATAGACGGAGGACATTTGTGACACAATTAGATTCTAGCATAGCCCCAAGGTCAGTTTCTTTACTTGGAACTTTAGTAAAAACAGCTGACAGTTTACAAATAACATGGCCAAAAAAAGATGGAATATGCTATTTGCAGACAGTAGTATATCTATGATTTATCCAAAACTATACTCTATGGTACTACCATGCTATTGCAGGGTTGTTTTCTTATTTATTGTACTACCATGCTATTGCAGTAGTATATACAATGAAACCCCTCCAACTTACACTAGAGCAGCCTCCTTCACTTCCAGAGAACTCTTCTCCTTGATGAACCCGACATACAAATTTGTCCTGCTGGAATCGCTTGGTGAGAGCTTCATGTTTCGACCTCCTTCAGACATGCTTTTCACAAACTGCACCAAATGCCGCCACTGCTCTGGCTCAAATAGTCGTTTGTTCATCCTTAAATATGTGAATGCACTCAATCCGTTTCCTGAATCTGACCTGCTGGTTGCCAAGACTTGTGAGTAAGCGGCTGGATCATACCTCTCCAATGCGTTTTCACCAGCAAGCTTTATTCCTGTTGCACTGGCGGCCATCTTCACTTGCCTTACTAATCCTTCCGGCGAGCAGTTTGCATGTTCGGGTTGCTCCCCATCTTTCATCTCCATGCACGTGAAATTAAATATGACTCCGTGTTTACCAAACATGCTTGCAATCGGCTGGTAACCATCATGATTTCTTGTATTATAATATCCAGTGGTGAGCTCGGCTGCGTGGGATCTGGTTCTGTAATGCCAATGTATCCCTGCTATTTTCCCAGACAGTTCTGCTCCAGTTTCCCGGAATATTCCTTTCGCAGTCGTCAAGATTTTGTCCCCATGTTCCAATAGCTTCCCTGAGTACCACTGGAGGAAGAACTGTCCGTATTCTGTGTTCCATGTTCCGTCTCTCCGAAAGAATCCAGTATCTTCTGGAAACTGGTTATACTGGCCTGAGTCCTGAGGACCGCTTCTTCCCCATTCTTCCTTTCCAGCTGCTATTGCTGCCGCTTTCAGCGAAGCTTGCATGTACTGTTTCATTGAAGGAATTACTATTAAACAAATGGACATCAAACAGATATGTAGACATAGATATACCGCCTTAATAATTTTATTGTGATTTTCTCAAATAACAGCTGACATTTGATGCTTCTATTGTGAGACTTTGGCTACTAATGTGTGTGTACCGAGTAGTTCAATGGCAAATCTTTGCTTCATCTGTGTGATTATAACATTGGTAGAGTTGGAATATGCTTGTCCTTTTGGTACTTTACCTTGTCATAACACTGGAATTCTCCGATCCCTGGGAATCTCCATGTTCCATTGCTCTCTGGATAGGATGGATATCTAAGCTCCCCGCAAGGACCCATTCCGACTTGAATTTCCTGTCATATTATTTGACCGTGAGATTCTGAAGCAATAACAAAGATATTTCGTATCCTGAGTATGACGAATTATGTGGAGGTCGTATCCTGAGTCTTGATATATAAGATAACTTACTGTAAGTTTGTATAACTTTTTCTAGACTAGTGGAAATTGCAGTTAGACCAAGTAATTTTTCTCGGTAGCCAGCAGTTGCACCATACTAGACTAATCACCAATTTAACTAGCGATTTTTGCTGTTGGTTTTGGATATCTGTTGTTTATTCTCCTGTATGGTTATTTTTTAAGAATGTTAAGGACATTCGTTTCAACGATTCTCTTGGGAAAGTCTCTCTTTAATTGACTGGGTCGAGCAAATCCATTTAGATAACACGGAGAACCATTTGCATACAACCACTGTGAAAGAATGTTCCTTTCGTTGAATGGGTGTCATAGGTTGGTGTGGGACAATGATGGTAGTTGTTGTACGGCCTTTGTTTAGGCAGAACTTTTTAAAAAAATGGATCTAATAAAAAAAATACACGATTGAGTTAAAACAGCATAAAAAATTAAGATTAAAATATTATATTTTAATTAACTGTTTAATTTAATTATTTTTTTATTTTTTTATTTTTATCTTTTTAACAGTTTAATTTAACTATTTATTTCTTCACTCTCACGTTTTTATGTTATGACATGATTTTTTTTTTTTTTTTCATTTGCTCTTTGGGCTAAGAATATTACTAACTTTTAATTCGGATGCTTGGTTGCAGAAATTCATGATATGGTGAAAGCGATGCCTCACCACTTTGGAGTAGAAAACTTTGCATCTAATGTGTGTATTCAAAACAGTCTTTGTAGCTTCTTTTTTTGGTGCAAGTCATTGGGTTATGACATGGACTGGATGGCGACTGATTGATTTTTCCTCGTAGAAGTAGACAATTTTTTATACCCTTATCTTGTACAACATGCTATGAATGATTTGCTTAATTGAGTAACTGACTGCAACTTTCGTGTGATTTACGGGACTGAAATTGATACGTCTCTACCTTCAAAGTAAAGCATGCTTACTTCACTGGAGATGCATGATTGGGTTCCATGGGGTGGGTAATTCTAGCAGGATGTTGAAATTTACCGTGATAACTTCGCCAAGGTAATCACTGAACTTTTCCTGGAAGCTTCTCATGTAATCAGCGTAGACTTGAATAGGCGTCCTTCCCCGGAGTACGGGCAGTGAATCGCACCCTAAGCTGATGTACTCCGGATTCCTCCTTCCTGATCTGTCAGTGTAGACCAGATCAGGGTTTTTGCTGATTTCTTCCAGCACCCAAGGAGGTAGCGGAATGCTGCAAAACCCAGAGATTCAATAAGATGTTCGCACTGGAGTCATTGTTCACGTGATACCATTGGGTAATAAAACCTAAATGAAATTTTCATTCGATATTTTTGTCCAATTTTTTTTGTTATGTTTTTTTTTTTCTAGAAAAAAATCCAGAAAGATTTCCTCCGGTTAACCGAATAGTCCATAAGCTTTCGTTGAGAGACTCACCACCACAAAGTAGTTTCGTAATTCAGAGGTTTTGATCATTTGATTTTTTCTTTTTTTTTGAAGGAGTTGATTGAGTGATTTACTATGTGAGATGAGGATATCCCCATATTTAAAATGTTTCGTTGAAAGGTTCACAACTACTCTCTCTGTACTCAACAAGTTTTGATCCTTTGACTTCTTTTTTTTTTTTTCCTGGGAGAAATTGATTGAGTGATTTATTATGTGAGATGGGAATATCCTAAATGTTTTTCAAAACACTGAGTGATTTCTGTTTCTTGTAGATAAAAGTTTCAGGCTGGGAATATACCTGCAGGAGTCTCCAACATTTCCACCACACTGGTGGAATGACATCACAACCTGAAGCTTCAACCCAGTCCTTTGCACCATCTGGACGAGCTCAGCATATCCATCCCAATTATACCTCAAAGGTCCATCTTTTTCCACCAATCCCCACCAAGCATCCACCATGACTCCCTCGACGCCGGCGCTCTTCAGCGCCTTCAAACTAGCGTTCATCGCGCGCGGCTTGTTGATACTCCCGCCGTTGGTGATGGTGTCTAGAGGCAGCATCGCGAAAACAGGCACCCGTTTACCCCCCTCCTCTACATGGGGAGCCTTCAGGTGATGAAACCTCTCCTCCCTCGTCTCGCTCTTTCCCTCGTCGAAAATCGACGTTGTTTCTTTTGAGTAGCTCGCTTTTACGATCGAACGGAGGACGAGCGATCGCAGGCGCCAAGGTTGTGTTAGGCAGATGATCCTTGGGAAATCATCCAGTGGTTTGTTGGTATTGAGGTTTCTTATGCTTGTGAAAGAGGTTAAGGAACGCAGTGTTGAAGTCATTTCTTATGGGTTCTGATGTTGTGATTGGGAAGAGAAGGATGAGAAGTTTGAGAATAGAGATGAGGGACGAAGGATAGAAGAGAGCTTGACATTTATAAAGTTAGGCTCTAGTTTTTTATTATTATTATTATTTGTTTAAAGCTTCGGCTCCATCTTTTATTATTAAAACTTGGAAAGAAATGACTCTGCATACTAGTCATGACTCGTTGATAAAGTCATTAACTGTCCACGCATACGTTGCATTCTAATCTCTGATTAAAATTTACTTGTTCTGCATCGTGACTCACCCATTCAAAGTTCCCTTTTTCCTCTTCTTTACAAGTATCTTTTCAGGGACATAAAGTCTTTATGTGGATCAAGTCATGAGTTTTACTCTTCATCGATGCTTGTATTCCCATTATAATCTTATTTACTTTATATTTGTTGGAGCGTTATAGTGGATTATTATTGGAGAGGTTTTCAATGGTTATGATTTGATTCTATCTTCATAATTGGTTAAATCTTTTTAATATCGAAAAAATATTCTCTCAATTTATATATAAAAGGGATGTGATCCAATAGTTTTTTATGCGGCGAGGAATTAGAAAAAGATAATTTAGAAAAACTCCGACGATTTGAGATTGACGAGTTATGGTTTTTCCTTTTCGGATTTTTCACGTAAAAATCTTTACTTGATTTTATTTATGGTGTTTCGTAATTTTATCAAATCCCAATCCCGTAAACTTCTTGCTGAACATGATTCCGTGTTTTATTATTCAGCCGACGTGGGAAAGAGTGACCCATGCTCCATCATCTGCGGTGTGCAGTTTCCCTTTTCTTCATTTGAATTGAATAGTGCTCAATGTTTCTTTTGTCATTTCTGAAAGACATTGAACAGGATTCAGATCATGAAGGAACTTGTGCTGAATATTATGAATTCACTTTGTTGTGCGTAAAAGAGATGAGATGAAGGAACTTGTGCTTGATATTGTGAATTCACTTTGTTGTTCGTAAAAGCGATAAACTTGCGTACGTCTGATCCGTTTCAGGTCCTGTCCGACTTTGTTGTTCTTGGCTTCACTATAATTCCTTCCTCTTTCGTTTGTTACTGTGCTACCACTTGATTTCTGCAATGCGGATAGTGCTTCAAGTCTAGCTAATTTTTTGGACCATTGAAAATTGAGTATGTTCTTTCTTACGTTATTTTCCCTGTTTAACCAGTCAGTAGATTTGCATGCACCTTGTTTCATACGAGACAGTCTGACATATGTGTGGGAATTAGGATCGATAGCCATTTAGTTTTTTTTTTATGTTTTTTTTTTTCTGAATTAATCGAAACGTTTTAACTCGACATGATAATTTATTGAATTTGTGTGGATTTTGATGAAGAATGAATTTTTTTTATGATAATGGGGTTTATTGTAGCAGTTAGAGAAGTTAGTGGATATACTGTATCAAATAAGATTGATTTGGTATTTTTTTATATTAAAAGATTATCAAAAATAAAAACGATCAAAAATAAAAACATTTTAATTAATTTAAAACGGATAAAATATAAGATGAAGCGAAAAATTTGTTAAACACCAGCTAAGCTTCTCCTCTCTCTCTCCTTCTTCTCTTCTTTCTTTACTCCATTGTTCAATATATGTGTTTATCCCACCGTTCAAAACATGTGTTTTTTGTCTAAGCACAATTTTCTTGGAGTGTTGTTCTATTCACATTAGAGTAAAAGATCTATATAAGAGGAGCATTTCTCCCTTGTTAACATATAACAACATGAAGTCAAATAGAGCTCAAGCAGTTAAAAATGTAAGACACTTTTTGTTATAAATTTTTAGAATGTATCTAAATAAAAACGTGATGTAATTTATGAATGTTAAATTCATTTAAAATATAATTATTTTATAAAATATATGAATATATAATATTTTTCTGAATAAAAATTATATTTATTGATATATTTTAGTTACGACATTTGATTTTCCAAAAGACTTGACTCTGTCACAAGATTCTCCGTGACGTGGATGGTCCTCAGATTTGCCTAATAGTCTAATATATTAAGGTTTACCACACCAACCCAAACCCAAATCCAAAAACAAGCCTAAATCCAAAGTCCTAAATTTACACCTAAATATTTTTTTTTTAGATTTTTATGATGTAATTTATAGAACATTATCTAGAATTTTTCATATAAATATCTAGAGGAATATTCTTAATATTATTCTTGAACAACTCCATAGAATCTCTCATACCCGTTGGATCATTTTAATCCTCACCGTTCATTTGAGAAAGCGAGTAGTATAAATACGGAGTATGGCAATGTTGTAAGATCATCAAGACAAAAACAAGTAAGACTCTACAAGTTGTAAGAGTGGATTGTGTCCATAAAATATGTAGTGTTTTCATCGAGTCAAGAAATTTAAAAATGTAAGTATTGTATCGTTTCCATAGGATTTAGCTTGACTTGGGTTATTCATCAGCTAACAGTTCTGGTGAATATCATCTTGTTAGATAGAAAAAAAGAGCCACATGGTGGCCCTGGGTCGACAGGTACGGGTTCAATTTTTCCCTTATTATTTTTGGTTTATACAAGCCATATACTCTGGTATGATAACAATCGAGTGGCTTTTGTTTACCAAAGATCTGAATAATTCACAGATGACATACATGTTAGCAAACTTATCCTTTTCGATAACGTGTATGCGTTTTCCCTTCGCAAACATTTTTCGTGGAGGGCCGAATATCTTACAAATTGTTGCCTCGTCGCTTTTTGGAGTACATTGAGAGGTTTTGGATAACGAGTCATGAGATAAAAAGAAGAAGAGAGAATCATGTGGCTGGAAGTGATGAGGTTGGTCCACATATATGTTGGATCTGTGTCACCATGACTAGATTTCGGATGTGCACACCTAACCAAACCAAAACCAAATGTTGCTGCTGCTGCGTTTTTTTATTTGCTCACGTGAGTTGAAAGGAGGCTCGAGCGGTGATCATCTTGTAGTTGGGTTCCGATAATATAGTTTACACTGTTGATCAGATACGTATGATTTAACGGGTGCTGTTCTCATAATATTTGGTGGAGTATAATCACAGATATCTCTCAAGCCAGTTTTCACATGAAGTATCATCGGGGAAACCTCTCTTAGTGGTTACTTTTTTGTGGTGACTCCATGGTTGAAAAGGTCTTGAAAGTGATCAGGATTTAGATAGTTGTATACTAGCTGGTTCTATAAACTTCACGAACGTTTTGATTTTGTATGTGTATCGATCTAAAATTTGTCACGGTGATCAAACATAATTTTTTTTTATAAATTTATCATTAAACATCAATGTTTGTATAAATTAAATATTTTAACTTAATACATGTTGCTGAAAGATTACGTGATTTGATATGAAAACGAGATTTATATTCATGTGTATATAATAATATAAAATACATATATGTTATAAAGTTTATGAGACAGATGGAGAGCACTATTGAATTTACTCAAATCCTAAGGGTCTATTTGATATCATTTTTATATTTTCAATTTTGTATTTTCATTTTAGCGACTCATGAAACAAAACTGTTTTTTTTTTAAACAAATGAAATAAAAATAAAAAACACAATTCTAAGGAGTTAGTTAGGTATTACTGCTTAAACCTATAAAAACTAAAATCTGTGAAAACTAAAACCAGTAACACAAACATAAAATCAGTAATGAAAATCCAAATCACTTCACAAAATAAATTGATTTTTTATGAGGAAAATCATGAATATTGTATTCAGATGAAATAAGAAATAGAAACTGGAAAATTATTTTTTCTAATTTTTTATTAATTGTTTTCTTTCATCTATTTCAGAAATAAGAATCGAAAACAAACACTTCTGTTTCCGAAACAAGAATAAGAAGCAAACACTTCTTTTTCAAAAACAAGAATCAGAAACAAATATTTTTGTTTCATCAGTTAGTCAAACAGAAATAAAAAATAAAAAATAGAAATGATATCAAATAGATCCTAAAAAAATGATTTTTGTTTTGTTTTGTTTTTGTTTCTATTTTATTCAAGTACAGTATTTAAAACCTTTTTAACAAAAAATCTTATTTTTGTAAAGTGATTTTAATTTTCTCTATTTTTTTTTATTTCTGATATTGGTTTTTGTTTTACAGTTTTGAATAACAATTTCAAACCGTCTCTAAGTGATTTGTAAATGCGGTTTGCTTTATCTATAGGGAGCATCAGCTTGCTCGGTTGTTTTGAGCATCGCGATTAGCGAGCGTTGGCACAATGGTGAAGCTTATTCCTTTGACATTAGGGTGTACATGTTGTCACGGGGTTAGATTTAATCTAACCCCGTGACAATGTGCTCTTTTGCTGTTATGACAAACCGTGCATATTTTATAGCTAATATTGTAGAAAATCCCTTGGGGCTTCTGCTTCTTGGACATAAAATGTAGGCAGAAGACCACCTGAATCTGAAAATTATTTTGATGGGTCCTTCGTTTAGTTCGAATGAATCCCAAGCTCTGACACAAAACAAGCTGCTCATTTTCAAGTTTTTCAAATTACCACCTTATATTATTATTATATTGTTTTATTCGTATTTTTTAAAGTTTTATTTTTAGTTTGAACAATATAAAAAAAATTATGATATTGTCCATGATTATAACACATAACTTAAATTATCATTAATATTTTACGAAAAACGATATTCGATCTTCTCACGAACGATTTATAATATAAATAATTTTATTATTGATATAGATTAAGATTATAATTTGAATGAAACCGGTCTGTATTATTGCACATCTTTGACTGAACAATGCTGTTGCATACGTGATGGTCGGCTCTTATGATTCTGCTTTTGTCTAAAAAAAATTTTTCTCAACTCAGTGCATCGGTGGAGGAAACCCAACCTTATCTGTTTGATAACTCAGTTCCCGCTCATGCTTCTTCGAAAAAAATGGATGGTTGGATTTTGTTTGTCATTTCCGGCATCTCTTTTGAACTTGATGACACCACTTGGGTGATCCTTTTTTTTTTCCCACTTCTGTTCGTTTTCTTGTAGATTAATGTACAATAATTCATACGCGTTTTGGATTGTAGATACTGTCGAGAGGGGTTGTTTGACGATGAACGATCTATATACAAATTATGTGGTCAGAGATATGACAGACTCTTGAGGACGTTTAAGGAATACATGATGAACTTGCTATATTTCAGCAATGACAACCCATATAGCATGGCCATTGTCGATGCTCTAACTTGTGAATTCAAAACATTGATTTTGCATTAGTATCATGCCAGTCAACCTTATTAAGTAAACCGTCATTGATCACTGTGTGCACCTCGTTCATGAACCTAACCATGATGTAGCAGACACGCCGGTACTCTTATTTTCCTTGGGTTTTTTTTTTTGTTATAGCGTGTTTGATCAATATCGCCGGATCTTTTTCCAGTCATGGATGGACTTTGTTTTTCTGATAAATTACATGGATGGACTGTCGTAGTAGGCTATCATTGCCAGAACAGGAAACTGGAGGGTGTCTTTTTCCGTCAATATTTTTTGCCGAAGGTCTGACGAAATATTTTCAGATAAGCAGCTCTAGTGAATTAAAACCTCTACTGTGAATCTGTACCGTCTTTGTGGTGAGACTGTACGTTGATCACTTTTGGCTTCAATCTAAACTGTCCTCCAAGTTCTGCAGTCTTAGGTACCAGGGGATTTTGGGAGCAATCGGCTATGCAACATATTATCCAACATCTCTTACGAGAATAAATGGAAAGAGAGAACCAGATGATCAGACAACTAGTTGTTCTTCAACTGACAAACAAATTGATATTGTTGTTCTGGTTTCCCGAATTAATTTGTTGAAACAGTAAGCTGATAATGGTTGCTATGGTTATCGGCTATAAATGAAAAAGTTTGACAAGGCATTGGCATGATTGAGTTCGAGACTATCAACTAATTCGTAAGATATCGGCTGAAAAATTGCTACGAATTCAGATAAAATCAATCATAGTCCGTATGAATGGTATTCATACGGACCAGCAAAGCTCTATTATGTTTTCCATCAGAGCCTAAAAATTACTTGTCATATCTTCACCCTTTCAATGTTCAATTCTCGGCTATTGGGAAAGCAGAACCAATTTTGTTACCGAGGCGATAACATTTGACATTCACATCATACGGACCAAGCCGTATGTGTTTGTCCTCTCCATCGGCATAGAAACAAAGCGTATACAGAGCCACTTCAAATTCCGGGCTAACTCCAATGAAAGAACTTGAGACGGATTTGAGTGCTCCATTCCATTCGAACTGGATAGTCAAGAGCTGGGTTTCAGAATCTGGCTGCAAGGATTGTTGTACCTCATATGTTAATTACCAGCTATATTCAGCTTGATAAAGATAAACAATAAGCAAACTCAAATATATACACTACAGAGAAGTGTAGGCAATAACATGAGCACTTCAGCAAGGGGATGGACAAATAAACCACTATACTGCCCAGATTACTTACTAGCAGAAACCAGAGCGATCTCTAAAGACTCTCGTCGTCGATCCCATCCTCGATATTCGATCCCCGGATTCAGACTTGATTTGATGAGGTTTGGAGTTGGATGAACCCCAGGTGAATGGCTTAAAACCCATGCTTTGATGCTTGAAGAGTAGAACGATTGATTCAAGTGTGTAAGGGAGGGTTTTTAAGGGGAGGATCGAGCATGGGACGTGCCCGGGTGCGAATGGAGGGTGCCCTGGTGCTTGAGTTGCTCTGCTAACTTCTTCTTCCTTCGCCTTACAGACAGGATCACACTCTCGCGTGGCTGGGATGGTGCTCGGGTGCCTGAATGTCTGTTCTGGGGAGCAGGGTACAAGGTAGAGTCACGCCCAGACACCGGGCTAGTTTAATGACTCCTGGTATCGCGCTTCGTTCCTTTGCTCGTTCCATGCTCTCTTGAAATCCAGTTTCGATGCTTTTGGTCTCGTTTTTCTCCGCTTGAACCTAGGAATACATAAATGCATCAACGACCGCCAAACATAGCAAATCATACCAAATAAAATCAAAGCATACACAATGGCTGAAATCGAAGAAAAACATATGATCATTAAGCATATTTCGCCCAAAACGCCTCCTCTAATCTTGAGCTAATGCTTGTCCGCAAAGAGGGGTAGACAAGAAAAACAAGACTGACATAACATGTTAAAGTTCAATAATTATGATATTCAAGTGTGTTAAATACTTTTTCCTTATATCTATTGTTTTCCCTTTATTTTGTGTAATTTTTTTTGTTAGTTTTAGTACGTCTGTGTTTTGGATTTTTTTTTTGCTGTTTTTTTATTTTTATTGGCAGGAAAAGGGTTTGAGCTATTTTTGGATTTAAGGTAGAGTCAAATTGGATGATGCAATTCAAATCTATGCGATTTAAGACATTTTCAAGACTTCTGGTTATTATTTAGATGATATGGAGTTAGGATCGTACATATAAAGAGATAAGAAGGCTTTTGAATCAGAAATTTCAAGTTCAAAGAGTTGCACTTTAACTGGTTGACTGCCCCGTGAAAATCTTGACGATCGTGAATCCTGTCTGACTGAAACATGTTTTCTGTTGTGATTTTTTATGGTTTCAAAAGACATGTATATTTCCACTTATACTCTATGTATTTCATCATTTACAGAGGGAGCTTTAGGTCAGTTTTTAGATAGATACATCAATTTCCATTGCTTTTCCATATTTCGATAATTAGAATTATGTTAGATTATCTTGTTTCACTTTTGTTCGTGGTTTGCTGGCCGCACTTTAATTTCCAGAGGCATAGCTATAGCGACAGAAACATTCTCGACATAAGTTTTGATTATTTCACTTAATTCAAAAGAGTTTCTAGCTTAGTTCATTCACATAGAATTCTGGATTTTCTCAACTCTTATCGATCTTTAGGGGTTTAGTAGGAGAAGATTCACAATGACATTTGAAAGAATTCCATGTAATATGCAGTGACATGAAACCATAAGGAATTAATGAAGAAATTATAAAACTAAGAGCTTTTTTTTTTTTTTACAAGACTTTGCTAAGGATTGGTTAGGATCAATAAAAAACTGTGCGGATATGCAAATACTATTTTGGGAAAAAAATTCTTTTGTCCTTCAAGAACGGGTGATCTCAGAAAAGAAATTCGTAATATTCGTCAATCATCAACTAAAAATTTACATAAATATTTGGAGCGTTTTAAGCGTCTTTGTGCAACTTGTTATCATCATCAAATTTGTGAAAATCTTTTGATTCAATATTTTTCCGAAGGTCTCACTACACTTCCTAGATCAATGATTGATGTCGCTTCTGGTGGTGGTTTAGTCAATAAAACACCTATTGCTGAGAGAAAAATCATATTCGAAATGGGTGAAAATGCTCAATTCTTTTTAACTAGAGATAATGATCAAAGGAAGAAAATAAACGAATTAAGCACGAAATCATATGAACATAAATTTGATATAATGATGAACATACTGAGTCAAGTGCTTAATAAAAAAATGCAATGTCAAAGCATGCGGTCTTTGGAACTCTGTAGAATATTCTCTTGATTCTGTGCTACTCTTCTTTGAAATTAAAACTATGAATGTTGTTGGTAATATTCTTGATCCATCATAAAATCAATGAATGTACAATCCGTTTTCGAATACATATAATGAAGATTTTAGAGAACACCCTAACTTTAGTTGAAGTAACCCTCCGGGAATTTTGTGTATGCCCACCTTGTCCATCAAATCAACCATCACCTAGTTTTAGTCCAAATCATCAATTCAATCAACCTCATCTAATGCAAACCAAAATAAAAATATATTATTTTAATCATTGACTAATATTTGCATTTCATGTTCCTTATGGTAGGTGTTGCAATTTATTACAACGAATAAGTCGTGTGCTTATATCATAATTGTCGGTTATCATTAAGCACGATATAACCAACCTAACATGATTCCTCTATGTCAAAAAATTAATATAAAATAAATTATACATGTCGTACTAGCGGATGTAACTCAACACCCTATGATAATGACCTAACAAATTCTTATGTCATAAATTAATCAAACAAGAATGATTTACCTCTGATTTGCTACTAACAACAATTGAACAAGAATAATTGATTGCGTACATACGTCATCAATATAACTAGATGACCAATCCAATTATATTAATTTAGTAACAAAGAATAGATCAACATACAAACATGATATCATAATTAATGAACATAAAATTACTAGAACTCAAAGATGTCTCATAAAATCCATGGAAGAGATCCATCACTTAGGCATACGATGTTGGAATTAATCCGCATAAATAACTGTAACATTCATATCGAATTATTTAGAATAAATCATAAGCGGAAGCGTACCTGAATCTATAAGTGCAAGCCTTTCATCCGGGTTGAAGATCGCCTAGGGTTAGGGTATCTTTCAGTTGATACATACGCTAGGGTTTCTCTTTCTCGCAATGGAATGCTAGAAAGATGTAACGCATGTTCAACCGGGGACCATAATCTTCACCTATATAGTGGTTCTTAACCCTAATCAGCCCATCATCAATTAGGATCAAGCCCGTAGGTATCTACACAATTGGACCCTATAGTTTATGAGACGACATATTATCCCACTTAATATTAATATCCGTAGGATCATTAATATTTGGGTCAAACCGAAAGATAGCACATAACATACAATTAATCCGTAAATTGTCCATGTGCATATAATATGAGTCCATTAGATAAATCTACGCTACCATAGTCATAACTAGCAATGAAAAGTACATCAAAGACATGTTGAAAGTCATTCATGAATTACAACTAAAGATAGAAGAGATTAACCCCTAAACATTGAAAATTGATGTAATAAAGGATTGATGATGATCTCCTCGTCGATTGAGGCACAATGACGTGTAGATCTTTATCATCCTTGATAGTCCTCTCGATGGTTGTCTCAAACAACATCGTCTTGAAGCGTGATAGCGGTTCTCCTTTAATTGAACGAATGACGATTCTCCACAGGCACGACTCGTGCTCTTCAAGCATTGTACGCAGCGTGAGGCTGGCCTTACTCAGGAACTTTTGGTCTTCAAAAGCACATACATGTTTAACACCATTTCAACGCTCTTCATCATTTTATCTTCAATTATGCTCAAACACATTCCAAATCGATTGTCATCATTCATGAGACTCCAAAGTACACCAACGAACCCATCAAAATAGCTTATTATCCAAAATGTTTTGAATTCTTCAAATATATCATTAAAACACAAGACTCGATACTATCGAAACCGTAAATAATAAAAGAAAATAAAACGACACAATTGACTATAAAACTGACACATGAAAAGGAAGTTAAGCGAACTCAAAAAGATGCAAATACGTTTTCTTAACTTCTTTTTCATGTGTCAGTTTTATAGTCATTTTTTTTATTTACAGTTTCAATACTATCGAGTCTTTGTGTTTTTGAAGAGGGGGGGTGGGGGTGGGGAATTGTTGTTTTCAAGTGATGAAAATAAAAAGATGCAAATAACTAAAGTTCAATACAGTTATGTTGTTCTAGAGAGTTTTATCAAGTTTTTATTAAATATGTGTCTTACATGATTGTCACTCATCATGGATTTTAATCATGGACTAATACATTTATTTCATGTTTCTTATGCTAGATGTTGTAGTTTGTTACAAGGATTAAATCGTGTTTAAATCTCAGTTATCAGTTATCATTAAACATGACATAACTAATCTAACATGATTCTTCTATGTCAAAAAGCGAAATATAACATGTCATATTAACGGATAGAACTTAACTCCCTATTATAATGAGCTAACAAAGATTAGCATTAACATCATATACATGTTCTCATGCCATTGATTAATCAAACAAAAATGGTTTAACCTATGATTTGCTACTAATATGAATTAAACAAGAATAATTCATTACATACATACATCATCAATATAACTGCATGCCCAATACAACTATATTAAATGAGTAATAAATAATACATCAACATTCTAACATGATATCATTATTGATGAACATAAAACTACTAGAACTCAAAGATACCACATAAAATTTATGAAAGAGATCTAATCACTTATCCATACAATAGATGTACGCTATGATTGTCATAACAAGCAATGACAAGAGTACATCAAAGATATGATGCTTAAAATCATTCACGAATTATACCTAAAGATAGAAGAGATTAAACTCTAAACCAATGAATATTGTTCTAATAGACAGTTGATGATATCTCCTCGTCGATTGAAGCATGATGTAGATCTTTCTCGTCCTTGATAATTCTCTCGATGATCGTCTCAAAGAACGGCATCTCAAAGCGTGAGGCAACTCTCCTCTGTTGAGAGAATGATGATTTTCCACAAAAAAGACGTGAATATGTATAGAAAGAGCCAAAAAAATAATCTAATCTCTCTCGAAATAATTATTTCGAAAAAGAAAATAAAAACGGATATGGCATCAGGCACGACCCGTGCTCTTCAAGCATAGGCCGTACCACCTCACACACGGCCCATGTGCATTGTACACGGCCTGAGGCTGTCTGTGCTCAGGAACTTTTGGTCTTCATCTTGCCCGACCATGCTTTATAAGCACAACCACGGTTAACACCATTTCAACACTCTTCGTCGTTTTAGCTCCAATTGTGCTTTAGTTCCAAATAGATTGGCATCATCCATGATACTCAAGAGAACAACAACTGACACATCAAAACAGCTCACCATCAAAATATTTTGAATTCTTCAAATCTACAATTAAAACATAAGACTCGACAATATTGACACTCTAAATAACTAGAAAAACAAACACAAACTAACTATAAAATTGACGCAAGCAAAAGAAGTAAGAAAACATATGTGTTTACATACACATCAAGAAGTAAGAAGATCGTAGTCACTCTTGAGCACATATCAAAGCTTCGCGATCCTAAGAGCTAACGAACTCCTAACTGGATCTATCACCCTCTTGTCGGTGCTAAATGTGGATTCTGATGTCACAATGGATATTAATATGGCTAACACATGTCTTGTCAATGGATAGAGCATTTGAATATTTGATCAATTGATTTTTCACCAATTTAATATATCAAAATTTACATCACTAGAGTTTGAATTGTTTCCTTTTTTTAAGTTCTTGAAAAATCTTGACTTATATTATCACAATCAACATCCATGGAGCTCGCACGGGGAAGAAGAGACAAGAATGTGATACTTCTAGAGACTTTTGAAATGATCAAATAAGTCACCTAATGTCTTCTCAAACTTTTCCTTCATGGCATTTTTTTCTTTCCTTCAGACGTTTGTGAAACTTACAAGGGTGGAGAAGGAAGTGCTTTTTGATCTATTATTAATGGAGTTAAACGAAATGTAGACGGTAAGAAGTAAATGCCTATTATAAAAGTTATAGGTGTCAATATGCAAAGGTATGAAAATTTGGGATGCCAAAATGCTATTTTTCTTAATCTTTTTCACCTTCAAAGTTAATTACATAGTCTAACCTCAATCTCACTAATTTAATAGATAAAATTACAATTTTATCTAATATAAATTGAACAAAAATTCTACACCATTTAATCAAAAGTTTCACTTATACTTATTAGTATCTGTAAAATCGTGAATAATGAATCTATAAATTGTATATCATAAATGTGTGTATTGTAATTTCGTGCATATAAATTATAAAAATCAAAATAAGTAATAAAACATAAATAAAATTTTCATTGTATATTTATGTCCAATTATCCTCTATCATATTAAGAAATAAATAAAATAGATTAAAATGAATTAACTACATCATCATTACATCATTAAATAAAATTCGTATCATATCAGATTTGATTCAAATTAAATTATATAAACTGCCTCACAATAACATCATCTAAACACCATTTCGTTTCCAAAATCATCAAGAAATAATTACTTAGATGGTAAATCCACGAAAATAGATTTCAAGTTCAAAATCAAGATTGAAGAGATCAATCATATCAACCGACCATCAGCTCTGTCTGTTTTGTTCAGTGTCCTCATTTGAAAATAAAAAAAACAGTAAAATTTCATTTTTCCTCTCAGATTTATTTTTGGTGCCGTGCTCAATTTTCGATCTTCGTCTTGCTCTTTCGCCCATTCTTTCTCTCTTTCCCCATTTTCGATAGCAACCCTAGTATTCCGATCCCAAATTGCAACGCGGCTTCAGATTTCGTGATCCAGCCTCGATCTGAATTCCGATCCATCTAATCAAGTGAGTCGATTCATTTTCGCGTAATCGATTAATTGTTTGATCCTCTGATCTAATCAAGATTTGGGATTGTTCAACATTGGTGTGATCTCAGATCCGATCGCATTCATTCACATCTGAGTTAATTATTGAATTTTGAATATTTAATTCGATATTGAATTCCGTTAAAGAAGTTGAAATGACGGCGGAATCGGATGTCGGTGTTGATTCCTGTAAGGTGAAGGCTGACGAGAAATGCGGGTTTGATGTGGATTTTGTGCCCGAAATGGTTGTCAGTAGCGACGTAGGAAACCACGGTGTGAAGGAGGAGAATTCTGTCGGCAATGAAGATAAAGATTTTAGTTCTGATGTGGGGAAGAAGGGAGGAGGAGGAGGTGTCGATGGATCAGAGGAATTGGGGGTCAAGAAAGAGGAGTGTTCTGTATCGGATCAGTTGGTGGTCGAGAGCGATAATGGTAAAGAGGTGGGGGCTGATAGGGTTGAGGACGGGGAGTTGGCGAAAGAAAATCTGGTGGAGATTGAATCGGAGGATGACATTAAGGGTGATATTGGAGAAGCCAAGATCAGCGAATGTGCTGATTCTGAAATTGATCGGGGAGAGGATGGATTCTGTGATAATGTGGATCAAGGTGAATCAGGGATGGAGACTGTCACTGTTGATGAGACGAAAACTGGGGTTAATGCCGATGTTGTGGATTTCGTAGTAGAAAATGGTTGTAATGAGGATGTCGATGCTGGAGAGTCCGAAATGAAAAATGATATTGTTGATGAGATGGGAAATATGGTCAAGGATGATGCCAATGGAAAAAAATCTGTGACAGACAATAAGATGGATGGTGAGATGGACATTGGAGTTGATGTGGAGGCAGCAGACTCCGGAATTGAGAATGGCTGCTTTGACCATGGTTATGACGCGAAATCCAGGACGAAAACTGTCACTGAGGATGATAAGGAAGCTGGGTTTGGTGCTGAAGTTGGGGATTCCATAGTGCAAAATGGTTTCAAGGATAATATTAATGATGGAGGATCCAGGACGGAGACTGTTGAGATGAACGATGAGGATGCTGGGATCATTGATGAGGTTGAGCATTCCGGTGGTTATGCTAAGATCAGTGAATCTGCAATCAAGACTGTTTTCCTTGACTCCGCTGAAAGCAGGATTGAGGGTGAGGCTGCGGATTCAATGATGGAGAACAACCACCCGGCTGTAGTTCTTGGCAGTGAGTTCTCAGATGGCTTGGTTCCAGTGTCAGATGTGGTATCAGCTATTGAGGTCAATGATACTGGTTCTCCATCCTCGGCTGCGAATGTTAGCAGCAATTTATTACAGAGTGAGGTTAAGCCGCAAGCTGGTGAGACCACGACTGAGAGTGGTGTGGGTTATCATTGTGGGGTCGAAGATGGAGTTAATGACGAGGAACCAGTGCTGGAGGATAGAGGTGCTAGTGATGTTGCCAATGAGACCGAGGTTGGGTGTTCTGGAAACTTGCAGACCGTTAGACCTCACGTCGTTGAGGTTGAGCATAAGGAATTGGATGTTGGGAAGCAAGGTAGTGTTAATTCACTTGTCGATGATGGTGTATCTCAGTCCTTTGTTGCTGATGACAACATTTCGTCGTTACATAATGAGACTGAAACAATTGCTGGGGAGTCCAAGGAGCCCGAACCTGTGACAGCAGTGCAGTCGCCTCTGATCAAGGACGAAGAAGCACATTTTGATGACAAGGAGGCCCTACCTCAAGTAGAGGAGGTGGATTCCCAATCAGAGCTGGCCCTTGGTGTAGGCAGTAGGCAACTCCAGCTTCTTGGAGATGATCCTACAATTCAATCTCAAGATGGTGAGACTCCTGAGGAATTAACCTCTGGCGTGAACAGGTGCGAAGAAAACTCTGCCATGGGTATCCAATCTCAATTTGCTCAGGAGCCTGCTGTTTGCTGTGAGGATATGGTGGATGAGAGAGGAAGAACAGATACGGACCCTGAAGTCGCTGAATTCCAGGAATCATTCCTGAGAGTTTATAAGAACAGCGATGAGGTTGAAGGGGTAGATGATGCGGGGGAAGCCTCAACTGACCTTGTTAATGATGATGCTTGCCAGATGACTGAAATAAGTTTTGGTACCGTAAGGTGTTTGATACCGTCCTCAGCGTGGGATGAGAGTTGTGTATCAAAGTCAGAAGGAATGGGAAGCAACAGAGTAGCTTCCCCTAGTCTGGAGGAAAAGGCAGGTGGCATTTCAGACAGTACCGATAAACAGGGATATGATGAAGCAGTCGATGCTGAAGGAATTAGTACGGAAGAAGCCTCGGCGTCCTCCCTAGAAGGATCAAATATTGGTACTCAGGATTCTCAGGTCCTGAATCCTGAGAATAGCAGAAAGCCGTTTTACTATGTAATTCGGCTTCCAAGGTATGATGACGACAAACTCAGACAACAGATCAGCCTCGCCGAGAGAGAACGTGATGTTAAGACCAGACAAAGAGATGCTGTTCAAGCTGAATGCCGAGAGAAAGAGGTGAAAATCCTCAATAGTTTTACATCTCATGATTATGTTCCGTTTTTCTCTTTAGTAATTTCATTGTCTGGGTACCTCTTAAGCAGGCTGCTTTGAAGGAATTGAAGAACGATCTGCAGGCTGCTAGACTAGAAGAGAAGGCTGCCCGAGATCAATTTAGGATCAAAAAGGAAGAAGCAGATCGTTTTCAAGCCTTGATTGATCGTGCATGGAATGCTATAACATTGGAAGATGTTGACAGCAAGGTGAGTTTTGTGTGGCACGTGAATCTACTTTGTTTGTGATGTTTCTATATTTACCACGAGATGCTGACATTTTGTTGGGGAGACAGATCTCTCAGATGCAGTTCAGGATAGAACACCACACTTTGCCGCTGAAGGAAGAGAGGAATTTGATACGCCAAATAAACGAATTGAAACAAAAGCAGCGTAAATTCTCTTCCGATAAAAATAGAGTGCAGGAAGATCAGCTGGCTTTGGAGCAGAAACAGCAAATTGAGACGCAGCTGAAGGTAGTGGAAATTACTCTTGGATACTTGTCAGTAGTCACACTAATTAGCCCGATCAGATAATGGGACAAATGCTTGTTTTATCGATAATTATTAGTTTGAGGTGCCTGAACTTATTCTTTGATCCAGAAATACAGTGTTCGATTTCCTTTATCATTTCCTTCTTTTGATCAAATATGAAACTTATGGGTCATAATCTAAGTATATAATGATGGAAACCAATTTATTTATTTTTTACTTGGTTTCTCCTTTATAATGCTGTGTAAGTTTGTAGCTGTAGATTTTGTAAGTTTAAGTTTCCTTTGACCAAAAAAAAGGGGGTTGGGGTGGGGTGGAACAAACGATCTCATGAAACATATCACAGAAATTCTTCCATTTCGGATATTCTTCAAGTTCTGTATTGTGACTTGAGACTTATGACTTCTTATTCAGGTCTTGAAGAACAAAACAAATGCCCCGCGGCAGCAACTCTCTCAGGCAGAAGAAGTCTCGAAAGCTGCTAAAAAGGAGCTTGATGATGAAATCCAATCACTCCATCAATTGAGGTCGAAAAAGAGAGTAGCAGAAGATCTGCAGCAGGCAGCACACATGAATTTCATCAATCTGAAGGACAAGTGGAATAGGACGGTTTGTATTCTGTGCTCTGGTATTGAAGATGAAAGTGTTATCGTTCAAGTTAGTCGCTGAACAATGTCGGAGTGAAATACAATTTCTCTTTCCCTACTGCAGAATAGGCTTTTCCACAGCTATATGGAGGATAAACAAGTAGCTATTAATTATGCATTCGCTGGGGACAAAGAAGCTTTAGAATGCCATTGCCTGAGCCAGGTAAGGTGTCATAGCCTTCTCGATTACTTCTGTCCTATTCGCAACGCAGTAGTAGTTACTAATCATGTTTTGTTTTTTCATCAGGATGAGAGAATTAGGGGGTTGCTAAACAAGGATGATGAGCTCAGAAATTCCTATATTAGATGTAATACTAGGAGTACACTAAGGAGATTTGGAACGTTGGACGGTCGATCACTTGGCCCCGATGAGGAGTCGCTGCCCCTAAGTATGATCCCCAATGACAGGATGGACACTTCAATCAAAGTCGATCAAGTGGCTTCCACATCAAATGCAGAACAGGATTGGGCAGTAGAGCCCTCAGCTGCTGTCGATAAAGCTCCCCAAATCGCCATGGAACAGAAAGATCAGACAAGCACAGCCAGAAAGATCAGAAAGAAGGGCACACTTGCTCCCTCCAAGGAGCTTCCCAAAGCTTCCAAGAGACCCAAGTCAGATCAGGAGGAAGAAAAAGAGAAACACAGAAAAGAGGAAGATGACAAAGCTAAAAAAGCACAGGAGGAAGAGGACAAAGGGAAAAAAGCACATGAGGAAAAGGAGTTGGCACAGAAGGCTGAAGAAGAGGCGAGAAGGAAAGAAGAGGAAGCTGAAAGACTCAAGGAGCAAAAACGGTTGGAGGAGAAAGCGAAGGCCGATGAGGCGAGGGAAAGGAACAGAAAGAAGGCAGAGAAGGCTCAAGCGATTGCTGAGTTCAAAGCTAAAAAGGAAGCTGAGGAAAAGGAGAAGGTAATACATACCTAATGGCTGCCATCTATACTAGTTGAAGTGTCAATTCTCTCTTATTTAAAGAACGATATGTACGGAAAATGTGCATGAAGCCATGAACTATATTCTCTGTTCTTTTCACTCTGTTAACATCTTTCATGGAACTCAATGACCCTCATTTCCGTGCAGAGAAAGGAAAAGAGAGCTAAGAAGAAGGAAAACAGAAAGACAGCTTTATCGGAGACGGTATCAGGAAGTGCTGAAAGCGAAGCGATTTCACATCCTGAGGCGTCACGACCAGAACCTGCTATCAAAGAAATCAAAACCCGTGAAACCGCAACTGTCAGCGAAAAAAGGCCTAGACAGCCATCGCATTATGCGAAGCAGAACAAGATAAGATCTATTCCTCCACCTCCGCCGGCTCTTCGGACTAGGAAAAGGAGATGGGTGAAGCAGTTGATGTGGGTTCTGGTGGTAGCAGTGATATGCCTTGCCTTGTTTATTATAGGGAACAGCCAAAACTCCCTGCTCTATAGAGTTCTAAGTCTTGGCTCTTCTTATGAACTGAACTCCGAATTTTAGGTTTGGGATGTTTGCGTAGGTCATATTTCTCTCTTTTTTGTGTCATTTATTTATTTGTGTGCGCCTTATGCGATATTTGGTTTTTCACACATGGGGAGATTGTGTGCTGATATATTGGTTGTGCAGAATCGAGAATGGCAAGATTGTTGTTGTTTCTATAGAGCAATAAAAGTAATGCATTGGATTTGCAGTTTATGCACTTGGCACGATTGCTGTATTCTTTACTGTTAATTGAATTCATACTGTTCATATACTGCATCTCACAATGACAAGATGAGCGTATGTATTATCCCCCCCCCCCCCCCCCCCAC